>JADBJO010021605.1:0-7500 GCA_016801955.1 Conus betulinus
CTAGCGAAGAATAGGCGCTATGTACATTTTCATAATAACTAACAATAATGATAATTATAATAACAATATTTTTTTGAATCGTGAGATATAGCCTATACACGTAAATGATCATGTCTGACGTTGACACCACGTCTTGTCCTTAAAAAAGGTAATGAGCTGAAGGTTCCGTTGCATAGCGTAAGTGATAAAGATAAAAAATTAATTTAAAAAAAAAAGTCTATTCTGCATATAAATCCCCCCTGTGAGTTAGAAACCTAATAAGGTACCAAACAGGTGAATTACCTTCATATCCTATTAAATTTTAAAATAAAAAATACATATTCCAACATCATCAGAGAAAACGAAGCATTTGTACAAGCTTTTTCAGAAAATAACTCATCAACTAGACTACATACAGATACCAAAAGTTACAGAGAACTAGAGGAGGAAAAAGGATACTTATTGTGATCCCACTCCAGATCCAAACCATTACTTAAATGCATCTATAACATTTAAAAATGTTGGTTAAATGGAACTCTTCCTACTTTCTGAAAGAGGATAGTTGTAATTCCAGTTCCAAAACAAGGTAAGCCTAGGTCTGCAATTGATAGTTACAGACCTATAGCATTAACATCTCAAGTTGGAAAAATATTAGAAAAGATAGTTGAAAAACGCGTTTTACATTATTGCGAAAAGAATAACATAATTCCCAACAATCAAGCAGGTTTCAAAAAAGGTAGAAGTACAATTGATCACCTTGTAAAACTTGCAAGTCATGTTAAAAAAAACAATTTGCTCGTAGAAAAAAAGTACACTGGCTACTTTCTTTGACATCAAAAAGCATATGATAGTGTGTGGCATTCTCGTTTACTTTATAAGTTGAAAATATTGGGATTAATGGTGCAATGTATCAGTTCATAAAATCTTTCTTATCTGAGAGATCAGTTTGTACTAGGGTTGGTAAATGCTACTCTTCATTTAAAGATATTGACATCGGCATCCCTCAGGGCTCCATTATTGCACCTATTCTATTTACAATTTTCATTCACGATCTTCCTAAAATACTATCTAAAAATATGCATGTAGTGCAATATGCCGATGATATTGCAATGTGGATGAACACAAACATTAAAAAAACAGACAAATAAGAGAACCATATTATATATACAAAAAACTATATCAAATTGAAATTGACAAACTAAATAAATACATGAACGAAAATGGACTAGAACTATCAGGAGAAAAAAATCGCAATTAATGTTATTTAACAATGGTAAAAATCCAAAAGTTTTGCCTCAACTTGTGCTAGAAATAAAAAACTCTTCAATATTCCAATAAATTTAAATTTTTAGGTGTTCATTTCACTCCTAAAATAAACTGGAGATTTCATATTGAATATCTTATAAATAGTGGCCAGACCAGACTATCTTATAAAAAAAAAAATAAAAAGGCAGTGCACAATTGTGGGGTTTACTAAAAAAAATCAATAATGCACAATCGTGGGGTCAAGATACCCAAACACTTGTGCATCTTTCTATTAGTCTGGTTCGTCAAAAATTGATTTACGGACAGGAGTAGTATTTTTCAGCTTCTCAAACATTACTTAAGCGGTTTACAAAGTATAGACAGTAAAGCTATTAAAGTAGCCCTTGGTGTTCCAGCGCATTCCAATACCTTTAAAAACATATAAAGAAGCTAATCTCTTGTCACTTGACGATCAACGCAAACTAGCGACAGCCAAATATGTAACCAGAAGTCTTTCTGTATCAAATTCAGTAACAAATGAAATATTTCTTGATGCTAAATCGGATTTTCCGAAAAGGGCACAGAATATTTCTTACCTGCAGCCCATTCGAAATTATACTGATGATTTATTTAGAAAATGTGACATCGATATTACATCCATTTCAAAACCTCCAACTATGCCCACAATTCCTCAATGGGAGCATCTTTCTCCAAATTTTGATATATAGATTACACTACTCTAAAAAAAAAAAAAAAGACAATATTAATTTGATATCAGTAGAAGCAAAAGAACATCTTGAAAACACATATCCACATCATCTTAAAAATCTACACGGATGTTCAGTTTTAGAATCTTATACAGGAGCTGGATTTGTAAATTCCCGATTTAAAAGTAAAGAAATTTTGTTTAGGAAAGAACTTTTCAGTTTTCACTGCTGAACTATATGCAATCGTTATGGCCTTATCTTGGATATCTGACCTTAATGTGGCAATTTACAGCATTCTGATCTGTGTTGACTCTAAATCTGTTCTTTGTAGCTTACGAAGTTGGGATGCAAATGTAAGGAAAAACTTAATTTTTTATATAAAAATTTATGATACATTCCGTTATGGCGAAAAGGAACTTTTGTAGAGTTTTGCTGGATCCCATCCCATTGTGGTATCTATGGAAATGAAATAGCTGATAAATAAGCAAAAGAGGGGGTGCTCTTAGAAAAAAATCCAGATAGTAGATTAAAACTGATAAACATGAAATCAATTCTCTATTAGAAAATTGTATGAACGATGAAAAACTTCCCGCAGAAAACGAAAGTGATATTATGTCAAAGATCATTGTCCAGTATCATTTATAAAATGCGTTTAAAAACTCTTGGGAAAACCAAATTTTCTAAGGATGTAGATTGCGCTTGTGGTCTCTCCATTATCTACTCAACATATTCTTTTTGAATGTCCAATTCTAAAATCTTTATATAACATTCTAAAAATAGATATTGCTTCATTAGGGGCTTTGCATCAAATACTTTACAGCCCCAAAATGATTGATATAGCAAAGGCTATATCGAGTTCTGGTTATCGTTCATCTGTTGTAATTGATTTATCAGTTTAAAATTGTTGTTGGTAGTTAATAGGCAAACTTTCATGTACATATGTTTTGCGCGCGCGCGCGCGCGCCATCACACGTACCACATACGCACCACACACTAAAAACACACACACACACACACACACACACACACACACGCACACACGCACGCACCCACGCACGCACGCGAGCACACACACACACACACACACACACACACACTACGCTCATGCATACAACGCTCACACACACACACACACACACACACACACACACACACACACACACACACGCACATGCATACACGCTCACACACACACACACACGCGTGCGCGCGGCGCGCACTCACTCTCTCTCTGTTCTCTTTCTATCTCTCTCTGTCTCTCTCTCTGTCTCTCTCTGTCTCTCTCTCTCTCACATACACACCACAGGCGCGCGCACGCGCGCTGCACACGCACCGCACGCGCACGCACGCGCGCTCGCACGCACACACACACACACACCACAACACACACCCACACACACACTCATATAATGCACTTACACACATATATATATTTTTTTTTTTCTTAGATTTTTTTTTGTAGTCTAATATCACATTGTTGTGAACACAGACTAAATTAAATCAATCAAAATCAAAATCAAATCAAAACAGTGATTGTCCGTGTGACGTCAGCTCGTACTGCAGCCTGCAGTGAGGAATCTCTCAAGGAAGCAATGCAGGCACTGGACCCCCGTGATCTATTTTAGGACCAGCAGGCAGTTAACGTTTTTCGTGACTGGAGGGAAGTTTGCCTTTTGGAAGAATCTGAAGTCATGGAATACGAGGTAACCTTCGTGGTGTACTGCCTGTGGTGGCTGAAACTGTTGAGAGCGCGGCTTCCTGAGCGCATGGGGAAAAGAATAGTGAAAGTGTGTGGCAATTGTAAGGTGGTCACACGCCTGACTTTCATTTATTTATTTATTTATTCATTTCTTTGTTCTTTATTTATTAATGTGTTAAATCATTAATCAATCAGTTAGTTAGTTAATTAATTAACTAATTCGTTGATTAGTAGTGATTTCTTAATTGGTTAATGAATTGGATTGTTCGTTTGTTTCTTTGTTCACTTTTCAAAAATTATTGTCACCATTATTATACCATTATTATTACATTATTATAATCATTATTATTATCTTATTATTGTTATAATATTATAACCACTGTTATTATCACTATAACTATCATTATCATCAATATTATTATCATTATCACTATTATGATTATTATTATTACTACGATTACGATGATGACGATCATGATTGTAATGATGATGATGATGATGATGATGATGATGATGATGATGATCATTATCATCTTGTTGTTGTTGTTGTTGTTGTTGTTGTTGTTGTTGTCAACATCACCATTATCTGATGATGATGGTGACGATCATGATGATGATGATTGACATTATCATATTATTACTATTCTTATTATCATCATCATTATTATTATTACTGGTACTATTATTGTTGCGATGATGATGATGATGATGATGATGATGATGATGATGATGATATTTTTATTATTATTATCATTATCAATATTTCTACTACTACTATTACTACTATTATCCTGTTCATCATCATCATCATCATCGTCGTCGTCATCATCAAACATCATCATCATTTACTATTCTTATTATTATTATTAACATTATTGTTATTATTATTGTTATTATTATTATTATTATTATTTTCATTATTATTATTATTATTATCATCATCATCATCAAACATCACCATCATCATCATCATCATCATCATCATCATTATTATGTTATTATTATCATCATCATCATCATCATCATCATCATCATCATCATCATTATTATCATCTTCATCATCATCTCATCATCATCATCATCATCATCATCATCATCATTTTCTATTACTGTTGTTGTTCTAATGATCATCATGATTGTTCTGTTTTTTACCTGGGGGGGTGAAATATTTTTTTCATAAACCTGGATGCTGTAACCAAAGTGTGGGATTTTTTTGTCAGCCAAAAACGTGACGTCAGGGTTATCCCTTTGACGTTGTGGACGTGGTGACGTCAGGATACGTAAAGGAGGTCAAGGATACATGAACTGGTGTAGGTCATCGTCTGTTCGCTGTAATTTGGTAACTTCCTTAATGAATCATTCGCTTTACAAATCACTTCAATGGAGCTGGGGGATTGCGAGAAGGAACAAATTCGAAACTGTTTGTGTTTGTGTGTAAGTGAGCGCGCGCGCGCGCGCGCGTGTGTGTGTGTGTGTGTGTGTGTGTGTGTGTGTGTGTGTGTGTGTGTGTATGTGTGTTTGTGTGTGTGTGTGTGTGTGTGTGGTGTGTGTGATTCAGCTTGTTTTAACACTTCTTCTCTTTGACTAGTGGGGATTAGTGTGGCTGACTGCTGTCATGTTTTTGTGCTAATTGTGGAAATATACATGAAGGATGACTGGAAACATGTGTCTGCTTTCGGCAATTTTCCCTGTTCAAGACTGGCTTTGTGGGCTGTAATTCGTATGGCTTCAGAAACGATTCGATGAATTGTCTGCTTATTTGAATTTTTTTTTTTAATGCAGATAGGCGTGTTCGTGATACGACCATTGTATGACGGCGGTGTTCGCAGTGAAATCTAATAACTGAAGTGTGAGAGGTAACAGTTACCATTCTGCTGCTGCACACTGTCGCACACATTTATTTCTGTGAAAAGAAACCTTTATGCTGTTGAAGTCTGTGGCCTGTGGCTTCTTGTCTGTACTAGTTTGCCTTGTTTCACAGTCTCTTATATGAAAAAGAAACCTTTATGCTGTTGAAGTCTGTTGGCCTGTGGATTGTTCTCTTGATTAGTTCGCCTTGTTTTGGGGTGTTGACGCCTTGAGGATGGAGGGTGCCGAGTTTTGGCAATACGATGAGATTCCTGCACAAGGCGCTCCAAGTTGTCATTCTGTGATTAGGCAATCATCATTACCATTATTAGTATTCCTATCAGTAATATGATTATCATCATTAATACCTTGACTCACACATTATCTCCCTTCTGATAGCCTCGTACTCATTCAACTCCTTTCTTGTGCTGAAGTGATTTAAGATAAGTGATTGCTCGTTTCATTTTCGTTGTCCTAATTATTTTGTATCTTCCCTGAACAAGGCCTACAAGGTCGAAATGCGTCGTGTTTTTGTCTGTGATTATATTGTTCTTTTTTTTTTTCGGTTCGCTAACATTTATTTAAGAACTTTTTTATGAGGTGCTTTTATTCCTGAAGAAGCTCTTGTGGCCAAAGCTTGGATCAATAAAATCGTCCTTATGGGAAAAGATGTTTAACTTGTTTTACTATTTATCTTATTCAAACATACCTGTTGACGTCGTTTTGTTGAGGCATGGTGCCAGTTTGGGTGAGAATTTTACCTGTGTGAAATTATGTATGTATGTATATATATATATATATGTGTGTGTGTGTGTGTGTATGTGTACAAGTTACTTAACAATTCTTCCTCATTATAGTAATGATTTGGCAAAGATCAGAAATTGAGAGGGAAAAAAAAAAAATTGAGATGAAATAAATGGGAAAATGTATATCATAATATGAAAACCCCTTCACTAGCTGCATGAGGAAACTATCGCAATCCCTCCTGAAGACAGATCTATATGTGTCGCCTGCTCCGAGGCCTTTCGTCCGCGACACGGCTGATTGTGTCTGTGCTCTTGGCGTCAGATAGAGACACACCACAGTCCATAATTCTGTGGTGTTCCGACCGCCAAGGGTTCGAAAAAGAATCCAACAGCACCCCCAAAGCAGCCAGTGAAAGGTAGTAGAATTAAACAAAAACGAAAGTGTGGAGAGAAAAAAAGTTGTGAAAACTAAAAACATTACGCAAACAGTATAAAATGTAAGGGGACAATCTTTGAGCCTATGCTTGAGGATCCATTTAAGGATGCAAGGGAGATCAAAAGATACGGAACAGTCTGAGTGGTCAGCTCTGCTGTTCAATAACCAAGCATAGAGAGAGAGAGAGAGAGAGAGAGAGAGAGAGAGAATATCTATACCTATATATCTATACCTAATTATTTTGTATCTTGCCTGAAGAAGACCCAAGAGACTTTTCCTCCTTGTTCGGTACTATCTTTCCTTTGCTTGACTGATCGCGTGCGGCCCAACGTGCTACACGATTGCGTCTGTGTGTGTGTGTGTGTGTGTGTGTGTGTGTGTGTGTGTGTGTGTGTGTGTGTGTGTTCGCGCGTGCGGGTGTGTGTGCGTTCGCATGAGTCGGTGTGTGCGTTTACGTGTATGTTTACTGTGTTGCAACATATCAAAATTTTGTATTCCGAAATTATTACAGACTTAGCATCATCGACTCTCTGTCTGTGTCTGTCTGTCTGTCTGTCTTTCTCTCTCTCTCTCTCTCTCTCTCTCTCATCTCTCTCTCTCTCTCTCTCTCTCCCTCTCTCTTTCTCTCTCTCTCCTTATCAATCAATGTAACATCAGCATTAGTGTGTTCTTTAGTTTTCGATTTTCCTGGTTGTAAAATTTCTATCGTACCACATGTTTGTTGTCTGCAAATGTCAATATGTCAAATGTTGAAATGGTGTGTGTGTGTGTGTGTGTGTGTGTGTGGTGTGTGTGTTGTGTGTGTGTGTGTGTGTTGTTTGTGTGTGTACATGCGAACGC
>JADBJO010021605.1:12500-29279 GCA_016801955.1 Conus betulinus
AGAAAGGGGCTGATATGGAAGCGAAAATGGGAAACGAGCTTTCTCTTACAACTCCACAGTTCCAAAAGCGAACACACCTAGTTCTGAGCGTTTGGATTGGGACCATGGAGCATCTTTTACACCACCTCTCTTGAAAAGATTTAATGACACCCATTGATCTCATAGATCCTAGGAAGTGTAATTTCTGCGGGTATCTTTAACAGACACAAGCGAGACTTTTGTCCTTGAGTGTAAACAACACTCCTTTTCAATACGCAAGATAGTCACATCACCTAGCTCATGACTCTAGATTATCATCAAAAATAAGTGCGGAGAACTTGACCATGATGAGTTCACACGTTATGAAGAAAAATGTTGCAGCAACTGTAACAAGGCCGAGAGGCACCTGTGTCCCATTAGAAATGATCTATCCGAGAACTTAAATGTTTTGTCTTTGTCTTTGCCTTTGGTGTGACAGGTGTCTTGCAATAATTCTTGGCCAGGCCAGTCTGGCAAAGAACATGGCTTTACTCAAGTAACGGATGATTTATTAAACATCAGGGATCAGCGTGTGAAAAACAGTCTCTTTGATAAAACCTCTGAAGTCAGTGCAGAATCTAACACTGCCGTTGCCGTTTTACTGCATGTCAATGCATTGGGTGAATGGATGGGGAAGATTTTTGTGTTTCGATGACGTTCAGGTTCTCTCTATTCTTTTCCTCCATCTCTCGGGACACAAATGGAAACGGCAAGGCCTTAACCATACAGGGTCACGACAGGTCAACTGAGTTTCATGAAAGAGTTCCACTTCTGCGCAATCAGAAGTCCATGAAAGACTTCAACTTCTGCGCAATCAGAATTCCATGAAAAGACTTCAACTTCTGCACAATCAGAATTCCATGAAAGACTTCAATTTCTGCGCAATCAGCAGAATTCCATGAAAGACTTCAACTTCTGCACAATCAGAATTCCATGAAAGACTTCAACTTCTGCGCAATCAGAATTCCATGAAAGACTTCAACTTCTGCACAATCAGAATTCCATGAAAGACTTCAACTTCTGCGCAAATCAGTATTCCGTGAAAGACTTCAACTTCTGCGCAATCAGAATTCCATGAAAGACTTCAACTTCTGCGCAATCAGAATTCCATGAAAGACTTCAACTTCTGCGCAATCAGAATTCCATGAAAGACTTCAACTTCTGCACAATTAGGAGTGTCGGTAATTACATGTTTCAAATCATAATCACATCTTTAGATCTCAGTTCTTATTGTGTCTGACAAATTAAACATCAGTCTATATATCCGACATTGACACAGTTCTGTTCTAAAAAAGAGAAGAGTGCTAGCAGAAGAGTCACACCAGATTCACCATCAACTTTACTCACGGGCAGGATCACATAACCTTCTCACAATCAATGAAAGGTAAGTCATGACAGACATCATCAACTTCACTCACATATGTACAGGCAGGATCAACATTAACCTTCATACAATCAATGAAAGGTAAGTCATGTCAGACGTCATCAACTTCACTCACATATGTATGGGCAGGATCAACATTAACCTTCATACAATCAATGAAAGGTAAGTCATGTCAGACGTCATCAACTTCACTCACATATGTATGGGCAGGATCAACATTAACCTTCATACAATCAATGAAAGGTAAGTCATGTCAGACGTCATCAACTTCACTCACATATGTATGGGTAGGATAGACATTTACCTCATACAATCAATGAAAGGTAAGTCATGTCAGACATCATCAACAGGAACAACACATTCGTGAACCAATGTCTGTGACTCAACAACGCTGTCCCCACAGACAGAGAATGCAGCAAGAGAAGACACATCGCCTCGGTGCTTTGGGAGCCTGCAATCATGCTAAAGATCTTGTTTTCCTTCTTTCCTATAGTTATTTAGTAGTCACATCCCATGACATCCGTCAAAACGTGAGGAGCACACCAAATCACAACAACATGTCTGCTGAACTGTCTACTGAACACCTGTCTGTTTGTTTACCTTAAATGTTCAGGTGACAGCGTTCGTCATAGCATGTTGAGTGTTTCCTTTGCGGTTTGACATTAACAGCCTCTATCGTGTCTGCCAAGATGTCGTAAGAAATCTGTTGGTACAGACGTTAATCATCCTCACGAGTCATTGGCCGTGATCTAACAGGCATCTAGGTGCGTGTCCGAAAGAGGAGTTCGACAGAGCAGAAACCTGTGTACTCACTGAGCGGCTCTTTGTAAGTGATAAAACAAAGCAAGACAAAGTAAACAAACCGAACACGCAAAACAAACAAATAATCAAACAAACAAAACAAGGGGTATGTAACATTCTTACATTTTCAGGATATGACCGTGATCTTTGCTAGTATGGACTGTAGTGTTCTTTTGAATCGTTTGACCGAAGCGTTAGACTTAGCATGGTAACAGTAACAGATCGTGAAGACACAGAATTGACAGTGGGCAGTCGATTCGCTGGAGGATGCATGACATTTAAATACGAAGGCTTGCGACGAATGTGACAGTATTCGTGCATTTCTCATGATGTATGCAAGAGATACACATGTCTGATGATGCTGATTGTGTATCGATCGATCTTTGAAGTGAAAAATGCTACAGACCAAAAGATAACAGACAGGACTGACTAAAATATGTCTAGGTAACAGAAGAGACAATTCATTGTTTATCAAAGAAATGAACTTCAAAAACACGACTTACACGAAATCTGACATTAATTGAAAACTCAGTTGTTCATTAAAACAATGATTCAAAACACATAACTAAAATTAGATATATCATGAAAAAAAATCCGATGAAAGAATGTTCAGCCATTTACAATAAGCTAGGGAACTCGTTCGTGCACATCTAGGTCAAATTATATTAAAATGTTGCACCGACTACATCTGAGCATAACAGTGTTGAAAATCCTATCAACAGCCAAAATAATAGGCTACTCTGCAATGAAAAGGAACAGACCTAGTAGAAAATTCTAATGAAAGAAATTGATTAATTAGAGAAAGACAGAAAAACTTTCAATTATATTTGGCTGAAAGAATGAAAACCCTAAGCTATTTAAGAAAAACAAACAAACAAACAAATAAAAACGATGGAAGGCGTGTCGTTTTGATCCAGGGTTTGATGGATTTCGCAAAGCCAAAAGGTCACTGACTATATATTTGTGGGTTGAAAAATCAATATGTAAGTAGCCAATTGACAAAAGCACAAAATTGGGCTGGATATAACAATGACCACAAACATTCTTCTTGAAGTGAACAGCTTGCAGCAACAGCTGCATGAAAAAAAAAAAGACAAGCAGAAGTATGGGACACTAACAGGTAGTTCACAAGCAGTCATTGCTGAGCATAGCTGAAGGCTTATAGACAGTCATTCACAGTGACAGACAATGGAGAATTATAGAGAGTTGTTCACAGTGACAGACAATGGAGGCTTATAGAGAGTCATTCACTGTGACAGACAATGGAGAATTATAGAGAGTTGTTCACAGTGACAGACAATGGAGGCTTATAAAAAGAGTCATTCCCTGTGACAGACAATAGAGGCTCATAGAGAGTCGTCCACTGTGACAGACAATGGAGGCTTATAGAAAGTCAGTCACTGTGACAGACAATAGAAGCTCATAGAGAATCGTCCACAGTGACAGACAATGGAGGCTTATAGAATCAGCCAGTGTGACAGACAACGGAGGCTTATAGAATCAGCCAGTGCGACAGACAAAGGAGGCTTATAGAATCAGCCAGTGTGACAGACAATGGAGGCTTATAGAGTCAGTCACTGTGACAGACAATAGAGGCTCATAGAGAATCCTCCACAGTGACAGACAATGGAGGCTTATAGAGTCAGTCACTGTGACAGACAATAGAGGCTCATAGAGAATCCTCCACAGTGACAGACAATGGAGGCTTATAAAGAATCAGCCAGTGCGACAGACAATGGAGGCTTGTCGGCAGTCATTCACTGTGACACAATGGAGGCTTATAAAGTGTCGTTCAATGTCACAGACAACGTGACCCATACTAATGAGTCAGAATACCATCAGACGGCTTTACAAAACGACTCCTCACTGGAGAACTGCATCAAGGAGGTCTTCAGTGAGATGGAGTACGTGCCTTGGGACAATCGGATAACATCGTCAGTGCAGAGGTGGAAAAAGTTGCTCATCAGATCCAGTTTAATGTGTTAGGAGTACTCTTTCTGATTGGTGGTCCAGCCAACGTCATCAACATGGCGGTGTTTTACACACAGGGTCTGAAAGATCGAGTTAACCTGTGTCTGTTTACTCTGTCTTTGAGCGACCTGCTGTTTTTGGTCACGTTTATGTTTCTTCATGGTGAGCAGTTGCACCTGCAGTTCACTGCAAAGGAACAGTTTGGTCCCATGACAAGGTTTATATTCAACTACAACGTTGTTGGGTTTGCTGCCGTTGGATATGTTTTCTGGTATTGTGTCCGCCAGCATTGCAACAGAGAGGTGTCTTTGTGTCTACAGTCCACTCAAAGCTCGGCGCCTGTTACGTACACGTACAATGGCAGTTATCATCATTTTGGTCTACATTGTAATCCTTAGTCTGTTTTTTGTTGTGGTTTTTCAGATATCGCATAAAGTGTATGTATGATCCCACGTCCGGAGAGACAATAACGACCTTTGTGGAAGGGAACTGGTATAAAGGTCACAAACAGTTCATTGACCGTTTTGGACTCTGTTCTATTCGGCGGTGCGCTGCCCGGGACAGTGCTGATTGTGGTGACCACGACTACAGTCCTGACCATCGTCAAACTACGTCAGATCGTGACGTGGAGATCCAAAACTTGCTGGACCATGTCTCACCGTGAGGTGGCCCTGACAAAGATGCTCGTGGTGATTCTTTCATATTGATCGTGTTTTTTCTTCCCGATGCCATCAACACCTGACCAGGCTCTTCATTCCGGAAATGAGGTCTGGAGGACGCTATCACAATTTGTTCCTAACCATGCTGTGGGTTGGCGACACCTTTGCCTATTTCAGCGCCACCCTGAACATCTTTGTGTATTACGCTATGGGGTCCCGTTACAGGCGGACGCTCTGGTCGCTCTTCGGTAGGAAACTGAGATCAGAGAAAAAACGAGAGAGATGTCTTCAGTCCACAACAAACAATCATGAACAACGTTTTAGAGAGGGATTCCACGGAAACTGGATTATGTGGAGTGTGGGGAAAAAATCTGTCTGTCTGTTGTCTATCTCTCTTGTCTCTCTGCCTGTCTCTCTCTCTCTCTCTCTCTCTCTATATATATATATACAATATATATATATATATATATGCATATAAATATTACTATATATATATATGTGGCCAAGTGTGTGTGTGTGTGTGTGTGTGTGTGTATCTATATCTATCTTCATATATACGAAAACGAATTACCAGCATACTTCTAGCTCCAGAGGGATAGGCCATCACGACAACTTAGGTGACTTGTGAAGCTTTCGTGGGTGGACGCCAACTTCTTTATCTAGCTGGCAAGTTCAAGAATGTGCCCTCATCTGGGGGTATGTCGCTTGAATCAGCTTCCACGCAAGACCTTTAGATACAACCATTGTCTTTTACTCAGAACACATACTGCATGGGCAGGTTCCCCACCTAACGTTTGTGAGAGCTCTTTCCTATAAAAAAAAGAGGGGAAAACAGTTTTAAATACCCTCTTTGGTTGACATGTGTTCAGAATATCTGCTTCAAGAAATCTTCATTTTAAAATTGCATTAAATTGGTGACTGTTGTAAGCGTTTTTGAATTATAGAATGTTTCATTTTCGAAACGCACACACCGTATTCTCTAGTTAATAAAGGTGTTACTATTTGGAAAGATATGCTTGTTTCACTTCAGCATCAAGCGTGACGTATATTCTAAACATGTTAACCCTGCTGCCATTTCGATCATAATTATTGGTCACAGTGCAAAAAAAAAGCAGCGATCGCCTTGTATAGAGGACTGGAAAGAGCCTGCCTTGTATTACCATTGTAGTTCCTTATGAAAAAGATGAGGGTTTCCTGCAAGTGTTGGTGTATCGACCTTCTTCCTCCTTTTCAGATAACCGTTCTTGTCGGTAATTCTCAGAACGCAGGGTCTACAACGTCCCTCTCTCTCTCTCTCTCTCTCTCTCTCTCATTGATTGTAATCTCCTTGCCAACCTGACCTTTTCGCCAATGGCAGTAAAAATTGTGTAAGCGTCAGTGTCAATCCTCTCTCTCTCTCTCTCTCCTCTCTCTCTCTCTCTCTGGTAAAAAATGGTATCAAAGGAAAACTCTTTCGGTGTATTCATAGGATGTGCTCTACAGAAATTCGCTCTGGCGCAAAATTGACAGACTACATAAAACTGTACCGGCGGGTAAAACAAGGGGATGTTACAAGCCCACTGCTGTTCTCTTTTATTTATAATGAATTAGCAATAGAAGTGATTAGAAATGGGAGGCCCCCCACCATGGTGCAAACGTATTATGCATGATTATTTTGAACTATTTACATACATTTGGCAGATGACATAGTTCTTCTGTCGGAAACAATAGTTGGGTTACAGACGCAACTAAATAGTCTACATAGGGCAGCAATAACAACACTCCATCTGAATGTGAATGTGAATAAAAGTAATATAGTTGTATTTAGAAAAGGTGGGTACTTAGCAGCTAGTGAACATTGGACTTACAATGGAATCCTTATGCCTGTGGTTAATGTTTATAAATATTTAGGCATCTATTTTTCAACACGGTTGAGATTTACTGTTTCTTGTAAAGAACCTTGCCTGCAGAGCAAAGTATGCGTTGTTATGTATATTGCAAAAATTACGTAAGTTAAAATGCAATTCTCTTGCTGTATATTAAACTATTTGACGCGCAGATACAACCCATTGTTCAGTATGGCGGCTGAATTGTGGGGCTAAGTAATGCTGCACACCTTTGTGAAAAAGTACATCTCTTTGCTCTGAAAAAGTTTTTAGGAGTTCAGTTACAAACACCGAATGACCTTGTGTATGGTGAGACACAAATAGATACCCTGTTTACATAAATTCTGCCGTTAGGTGCATGCACTACTGGTTAAAGTTGACAAGAATGGATGAGTCAAGATTACCGCGAAAAGCATATAGAACATTATTTGAGTTAGACTCTCGTGATAAGACAAACTGGGCGTCTGATATTCGCTGTAAGTTATACATGTTTGGTTTTGGTTATGTGTGGTTAAACCAAGGTGTTGAGGGAGTGGAACAGTTTTTTATCGCTGACTTTAAAGAAAGACTTGTACTTTGCAGATGGCAAGAATGGGATTTTCACGTCAAGAACAGTGACAGATTTAGTGTATATAAGAACTTTTGTACAATAGCAATGGATAAAATGCATTTAACGTTAAATCTAGACAGACATATCAAGATTATTACAACAAGATTCAGACTGGGTATTTCAGATATTGCTGTACATAGATGTCGATACAAACAACATACCCCTGTTGATTTGATTTGTCCATTGTTAAAAAAGAGAAAGAAGATGAAGTGCATTTTGTTCTGTGCTGTCCTTTACTAACGACGAATAAGAGACGTTATATACATTTGAAATACTACAGATTTCCAAGTCTTTTCAGATTAAGTTTACTTCTAGCTTCCAATAATGAACGAACAACTAGAAATCTGTCCATTTACCTATACAAAGCATTTAAGTTACGATCTGTTCTTGTTTCTTAATGTAAAGCATTGAATCAGCTTTTGAACTTGTAAAATATCGATTGATTTCCAGATGTCCATGGAAACACATTCATTTCATTTGGTTCTAGAAGACACTGGGTAGTTTTGTGATACTCTACCTGCAGTGACACCTTCTAATCACATTACAACCCAACCACCCACCACCCTCCCACCTTCCTAACAGTAGATCATTTTGAAGTCTACTGTTGTTTTGTTTTGTGTTTGTTTGTTTGTTTTGTTTTTTTCTAGTGCTGGACGGCAGTTAACTCCTGAAATTCCAGGACGCGGGTAGAGTTAGAGTGGTCTCTATGCTCGTTCCTGGAAATTCCGAGTTGCTGTGTGCTGTGTTTCAGCAGTCCTCTCTCCGCATCAGCAAACCTGGCTAAAGCCTGGCCCAGTGCCGACGTAACACGCATCAGTAAACCGGCTAAAGCCTGACCCAGTGCAGACGTAACACGCATCAGTAAACCTGGCTAAAGCCTGACCAGTGCAGACGTAACAGAAAGGATGGCACACAGATGATCCTGTCAGACAGAGAGTGACAGTGAATTTAGGGTCCCGTTCTGTCTGCTGGTCCCTCTGTTCCTGTCTTGGTTTGGACGTGCTGGTCGCGCGCACTCAACACAAGCACACACACACACACACATAAACACAGTGTGTGCGCGTTCACCTGCACACGCACGCCACACACATACAGACACACACTCACACACACACACAACACACACACACACAAACACACACGCGCGCACGCACGCACGCACACAGGCGCACACGCACACACATGCATATACACACAACGAGCATGCGCGCAGACATACACACCCACACATACACGCTCACATGCGTTTGTCCAGTTCTTCGAGATCTGTGTGTTGTGTGCATGCGCTGGGCGCAAGCTTCGAAAATCCTTTTCAGAAGATGTCTTCTCGCTTTTTGTCTGTATTTGTGCAAGACGAATTGGTGCCGTAATCAGCACTCGTTCGCAGTCGTGGGGTGTGTATTTCTCATCAAGGGAGCAAGCCTTCTTTTCTTAATATCATTTGTTGTCTACTGTTCCCTGATCAAGCTATTCCTCTTCTTTGTTGCTGCCTGTGTCCTTTCTGTGATGCCATGGTCCTCTTGATGCCAGACATGAAAGGTGTCTGATAAGATCCTGGGCATGTTCAGTGCCCATAAAACTTGTTGCTCCTTCTTGTACGACGAGGAATCTCGTTTCGGAACTACATCCTTTCAAGCTACTGGTAAGGGACTGACGTACTTCTTAGCTTGGAGAAGTCAGCCTCCTCCCGTTCTGGTTCCTTATGGTACGGTGGACAGTTTCTGATGAACGGGGTGAATGGGGGAGGGGAAATGGCACGGGGGGGGGGGGGGGGGGGATTGAATAGTTCAGGTAGTAAAGCCCGGACTCATAATCTTTGTGTCCTGATGTTGCTGGTCCAAATCTCCACTGGGCCGTATTGGTACAGGAGGAGTTTTCTCTCAGAGTTAGCATTCGTCTAGCGCCATTCCTCCCACAGCTTGGAGACTATCAATCGAAGTTCGTGTGCGATCGCGCGCATAACATCTTGCACACACGTAAAATCCCGTCACCAACTTTCGAAAAAAAAGTAGGCCAGTTTGGTGATTGATATGGATGACACCGTGACATACTGTATGCACCCAGCGTGAAATAAAAAAAAATGAAGAGAACTGAGTGAGGATATTGAATGAAAAGACAGAGCGAAACGACTGAATGAAGCGCCGGCAAATCCAAAGGGAGTAGTTAGTGTCAAGTCGTCATGAGGCACCTACCAAAAGAAGCGACGATTGCAACTGCTGACTAATTACCTACACATGTTCAGTTGCGCCGTGTTCTGGATCCAGCTACTCAAAGCACCCACCTGCAGAGTCCTCGTGACAATAACTGCCTTGTCGTGGAGCTAGCGTTACGTGGAGTGCTTTCCCTCAAGCCGAACGCCACCACGTCCGCCCCAGTCCCCACGAAATTGCTGATAGTGGGCATTAGTGCCCCCCACTACTCGCTATCTCTCTCTCTCTGTACCTCTCTCTCTCTATCTCTATCATCTCTCTCTCTCGTCTCTTTCCCCAAGCCCATCCATTCCTCTCTCTGTGTCTTCATCTGTCTGTCTGTCTGTCTATTGTCTCTCTCCTCTATCTCTTCTCTCTCTCACCTCTCTCTCTCTCTCTACTCTAGTCTCTATCTATCTGTTTGGCTAAAGCGGTAATCTTGACATACCGCATTTTGTGAGGACCAGGCTCACCTGTGTCTGTTTTACTGCTTACGGGATGTACCCATTGTCTCGCTCGCGCTGGGTTCACCATCAGCCACGTGTTCTGCGGAATGCTGGATAGAGTTCGAAGCAGAAATACTTCCTTTCAGACAACTTACAGGTCATCGAGAACAGGGGAATCAAGGCAGATACTTGGTGGGAAGAATGACTGCAATGTGGCAGGCACTACAATCACCGTCGACGTTTGTGTATTAGTCGTCGTAAGGCGTTTTGCAGAGGAAATTGCGTTCTCATATTTACGTTAAAAAATAAAATTTTCATTTTTAAGCCTCTGACATTTTCAGTAGTAATATGGGGTCAGCTTATATGCCACTGTATTATGTGTCATTGTGTCGCTGGTGTGTGACAGTGTCTATATGTCACCCTGTCTATGTGTACCACCATGTCTACATGTCACCGTGTCTATGCGTCATCATGTCTCTGTTGTCATCGTGTAAGGACGATTTCTGTATGTCACCCGTGTCTGTACGTCACTGTGTCTGTGAGTTCGGGTTTAAGGTTAGAACTGGGCATTGGTTGAGGTTACGGTTATGGTTTAGTTAGGATTAGGGGCTGGATTAGGGGTAGGGTTAGACATATTGACACAGTGGACATACAAAGCTGGTGACATACAGACTCGGTGACATAGATCGGTGACATAGATCCAGTGACATAGAGACTAGATGAATTACAGACTTGTTTCCTTAATGATGCAAAGCAGATGTCCATGAGCTCAGCCCATGATTCTTGCATCCACTACTCACCCAACAATCTCCTTTTCCGTTCATCCTCCACTGGCAACCTACGAAGTGGTGCAGCCCCCTGTTTTGTGATAAGAGGCGCTGACCCGGTTTTCTTCCTGAACGCACGAAAATCAGACGATACTACGGTATGCGTTCATCCACTGGTAAAGGGAGTCAGGCATTCCTGTGTTCAATAACGAAAATCTTATTTTCTTACCTAAATATTCTTTCTTTCTGGGGGTTTCCATGCTCATGTTTGTGATTAATGGACAAAAGCGCCGAAAATAACGCAAAGTGCTCTATCTGGGACTTCTGTGAGGATACGGCTCTGCTGTTGCATAGGACGCCCACAAACCTGTGAAAAAGTCGAGCTCAAACTTTCGGCGTTTGAAAAACGACTATAATTTAGAATTTATATACCATGGTAACATAGATAGAAAGGTGGCAGAGTGGTTAAGACGTTCGCCCTTCCGAATCCAACGTGAGAAGTGCGTGGTTCGAGTCCTGCCTTCTCGCCCTTGACGTCTTTCCAGTTTTGAATTGACAAATCGAACACTGAACGTCAGTCCATTGGATGGGGAACTAGAAGTTGAGTCGGATCCGTGTGCCTTCCTGCGCCCCTGCACACGTTAAATGAACCCACGGCAGATGAAAATCTAAAAGATCAGGGGGGGGTCCCCGCAATGCCCCTGGCAAAAGTGAGGTAGATTTAAGATAGCCGCTGGGTATTTCTTTACGAAACCACAAAATTGTCACACTTACTGTGCAATCATGGTGCCCTCGTATACCAGATGGGAAATGGAGGATACGTAGTAACATTGCAGCATCCTAGTGAGGAAACGGGGAATAAATGAGATAATGAAAAAGGAATGACTTGGATATTGAATGTATGGAAACGAGGGGACTGAATGAGCGCCCATAGGCTGATGTTCGGCCCGGCTCTACAGGGATAGCAGTCCGAATGAGTGAGTGAGTAGTGTGTTTTATTGTAAAGGCTTAGAGCTATGTGTCTGGTGACGAGGATAGGCGCTAGATAATACCCAGTATTATAATATGTAATAATATAAACCATGGCTGCATAGATATAGAATGTGTGTACCTGGCTGGTTATTACTCATCGCTAAACTTCCTTCTGAGGACGTAGGTATTTTATAGATTTAGTGATTCCTACTTGTCTTACTTCCATCCAGTGACAGGACAAGAGGTAGTCCCTAGAATTAGGGTCAGGCTCGGCACCCATGCGAATAATTGAAACTGAACGCATAATAGCTTGAGGACTGGCAAAAAAAAACGTAACCAGGGCCAGATTAATCATAAAGTGGAAGTACCCTCCCTTGCTTTAGCCTGACATGGCCTTTCAGCATTACTTCTCACACAAATACTCTTTATTCAATGAATTTTACATTCAAGATAATAGGACACAGTTTCAAAACCACTGGTAGGCCTAATTACTAGTTATTAGTGATTGCCATAGACAGAGAGAAAACAATGTATTTGTTACATTACATTTGGGTTAGCTTAGTTTTGAGCTTTTTGAATGACCCATAGTGTGAAGTGGTGTGTGTGTGATGGGTGTGTGTGTGTGTGTGTGTGTGCATATTTTCGATCCGTGTTACATGTTGTTCAGGACATGACATCTAAAAAAAAAAACACACAACATTGCCAAGAACAGTTTCATCCCCCCCCCCCCCCCCCCCCCCCCCCCCATCATGTCGTGCTGACTGCTGCCTGACCGACCTTTTTGGCACTGGGGGACAGCACACCACTGAGCGCATGGGCCGAAAGGTACTGGTGGCCGCGACTTTGACTTGTTTATAACGCGGCTACCGACCACATACAACGAAAAAAATCACCCCTGAGTCATCAGATCAAGGCGAACCTCGGCGATCCTCGCTGCATTCATTTAGTCTGCATGTCTGTCTCTGTCTCTGTTTCAAAGGAAAAGAAGTTTCCACTTGAAAATCTGACCATAGCTCCAAGCAGAGAGTGGCATGCACCACCGAGCAAAGAAAAGCATGGGGCATGCTGTAACCAGCTTTCACAGCCCAGAGAGTCAAGTGGTCTAACATTCTGACAGCAACTATTCCAGTGAAAACGGAACATCGCCCCCACAGTCCTCAGCCGTGGCAACTTCAAGAAATGCTGCACTCCCCCTCACCTATCTCTCCGGTGCTCAAACACTTTTGGGTGTGACATGGTCTCAATTGGCATACTGACATGCCTTGAGACTTAAGTGCCCCCAACCTACCCACGTCGTTGCCTGATGACTCGTTATCCATGATCCAGTGCTGCAACAATGTCTAGGTGAAGCGTGAGGCGCGATGTCTCTCACATTCAGTGTAGTCAAAAGGATACTTCATTCAATGTCTCTTTTCCCAACATAACATTATTGTGTCGTTTCAAAATGAAAGGTTTACTGGCTAGGGTTCATATGTAATAACGCAAACATGAATATGCAACTCTAGATCGCATTACATGAAAATATGTTGAAAAGGACTGCTATGTCTAGAGAGGACTCTATATATACCAACGTCCCCAAATCAATGTGATTTCTTGATTTCATTGTATGTAAGGATTTTAAAGAACGGTTTTTCTAGGCTGGGATTGATAGGTTTCAATGTTGGATGAAAAAAACTGTTTAGGACTCTACCACTACTGAACAGAACAATTTTTGCGTACGATTGTAGGTCATCATGTTAAAACCTGTGATTGTTGGATATGTCAGGAAACCAATGCGGTTTCTGGATGAACTTGTCAGTAGTAAATGTCAAAATGCATGCGATTTCGGGATAAATGTCTGTGTAATTAAACCAGCACTTAAATGGCAATTGAATAGGTTCATATGTTGTGATGTCCTAATGTACGTAATTGCTGGATAGATTCCTTAATCATGTGAAAGAATATTGGTTTCTGTATAAGGTTCTATGTAGGGATGTCAAAATGTCGAGATCTACATGAGGTCTGCATAGGACTCAGGATGATAATGTAGGAATGCACAAGGAGAAAACGGTTATAAAACTTATATTAACTATGTTCATGTGATGTCCAAATTTAAGGTGACTCTCTTGACAGGATTCTATGTGGTGATGTTAAGTAATGTGCGACTTCGATATGACTTCTCGATTTCATTTGCTATAATTATGTAAAAAAAAATGCATGTGAATTCTGAGAGGTTTTTCCTTGCCATTATGTCCAATGGGTGTGATCTTTTTCCTCTTTTTGTTTGTTTGTTTGTTTGATTGATTCTAATGGCAATACGCATAATGAAATTTTGGTCTCTGTGGGGGGGGGGGGGGGCGTGTGTGTGCGCGGTGTGTGTGTGTGTGTGTGCGCGCGGCGCGTGCGTGCAGTGCGTCGTGTGTTGTAAGTGATGGAGATAGCAACACCTTTCGTTTTTGCTTTTCATCTTGTCGATATGGGTTGTGATTTCGAGCTATCTTTTTTCTGTCACACAGACACAGCGTGGCCATAATAATTTTGTTAGAAGAGAACCTTATCTACAGTTATGTGAAGTAAAGTGTGGATCCTGGTGACTACGGCTGTATGTAATGGTCTTGGAATACGTTTTAAAATCTGTACCCCCTTTCATGTTCGGTTTTGGTTGCCTCTCATTTTCATTATTTTCGTCTTTGTTGCTTTTTTGTTTATTTGGGGGGGGGGGGGTTTTTTTTTGCGGGCAGACTGAAAAGAAAGGTTTGTGCGTTTAGACCTTTCCAAGTATATATAATTTGAAACAATAGAAAATTTTGAGCCAAAATAGTACTGTGCGATGCCTCTCCTACCGGATAAACCATAACGTAAGTGTCATTTTAAACAATATTCAACGATGTATAAAGTGTCATCCCCCCCCTCACTCCTACCCTTCAGTGTGTTTCTTGAGATCATTTCTTTAAATGTTCGTATCCTGCACACTTTTCTTTTGTTTGATATGAATTCTTGATTTTATCACTTCCGTAATCTCTGTCTCCTCGCCGCTGGCGTTACCCACTGTGTGTAGATGGCCCAATAAGTAAAGAGCGGATGAGTGCGGAGATTAATGGTGACGTGAAACACAACCATTCGTCACGGACACTGCTAAAACCAGTGACGCCCTGCAGTTGACATCATGGTCACGGACCCAAGTGCCAAACCAGTGGCACCTGGCATCCGTCCACAGCCACTTGGCCATCCCGTGATGCACCGAGGAGTGCACAGATCTCTGTGAGGGTCGCTGTCCTCTGAATCGTGGCTTTTTCCATGAGATCAAATTTTTCGCCAACCACCATGTTCAAACACAGTACGAATTGACCATCAGAACCAGTAAACCACTCTAAAGTCTTGTTTAGTGGTGGGGGGGCCGGGGAGAGCATACATACACGACAAGCAGCCATACCGAGTTAGAAATCAACCAAACACATCCAGACGACAACGACCCGACTGCCTCGCATCACAGTGCGATTCGTCACTGGATGAATGTAACGATTGATACACTATTCCACTGTCCACAGACTGTACACGTTATTGTCGTTTACACGTGTGTTCATTTTCAGAGAAACGCCGAACCCACAGGACAGCGACATGATCCAACATCGATCACCCTATGATCCAGCACTGCAATGGTACCGGACCCCAGGACGAAAACCCTGGCCATCCCTCCAAGTGATACCTGTTCCCCCACACAGTTTTCTTTCTGCAGGAATTCCCCGATATACGGTCTGCTACTACAACATGCTGACGTGCCTCCCATACAGATATCAGCAAGTTAAATGGTCACTGCGATCACAAGTTTCCTTGCAAACCGTTCCCGACTGCGATACATAATTGAAGCACGTTGACAGTTCCCGATCACACAGTAACAGGCGGGTATGGATCCAGAAGATCATTTTATGCAGTTCAATGATAGAAGTGGTTGCCCACGTTGGAGCGCTGTGTAAGGATGGCGAAACAGGTGTTTTCCCGTGAATGTTGTAGAGATAAGGTAGAAGCAACAAATCTGTAGTTGGTAGAAGACACGCTGTAAATAATCTATCTTGAACAGATCATGAGGAAAAAAAAAAGACTGTGTGACAGCGTTTTCTGTGATGTCCAGTTTCTCGGCTGTGGCATATTTTTGAACCCCAGGTCCGAGATTTCACACATGAACATGAGTGTTCCGAATTCTACGTTAGTAAGTATATCTCAGCTCATTATAAAACTACGAGGTGACGTTTTCGATTGTCCACGGGCCGGAGAGTAATAAAACGTTCTTGCTCCACACCCTCATGCAACATTAGAGGGTTTGTTGGCAAATGGCAGTTCTCATTTTGGTAGGTCAAGAGTACCGATATGTTCAAGTGTACTTACCAAGTTATTGGCAAGATCATATGATTTAGGTTTGGACGGCTTACCTTTGGAAATTATGCTGGTAACAGTGGTAATTCAAAGCTGATGAGAAATTGTTCTAATGAATTCATTTTCAGTGCATCTTTGAGCCAGCGTCAATGTATACGCAGCTGTTGTGAAGGTGGCTTGTAACTGCTGTTCACAGGAAAACAACATGCCCCACACAGCAACCTCCTGGCAGGTGCGTCACACTCCTTCGGCTCATTCTGAGGACACTGCCCACCCTCACACAGATGCATCAATGTGATCACAGAGCACTGACGCACACATCGGGAGAAGCCGGCCCCTTGGTGTTTGGCATCTTGTTCATCTTCCCCCCCACGTAACAGTCGAAACAAAGCCATTACTCCTTTGGAAGACAGCAGGTAAGTGCATTACAGCAACTCACCGTACACGGTATGACTACTGTGGAGGAAACAATAGTGGTCAGCTGTCATCGACTTGTTTGGGTATGTACCTGCCCATCCCCGACCACATACCATTACTTTTAGATGTCTTCCTTCTTGAAAGGATCGATCGAGTGGTCGTCGTGGCACGTGACCTCATCAGGCCATCCAAACAATCGGCGGTGTTTGGTTGCAGAGTTTGACTGTGTGATAGGCAATCGGGTTGTCCGAGCACTTGCATCAAGGCTTAGGGTATTCACAGAATGATCATCCGCTCCCTGACATTCCCGTCTAGTCGCACACGAGAGTA
>JADBJO010021606.1:0-7500 GCA_016801955.1 Conus betulinus
CACACAAATACGCCCGACACGTTCAAGGAGGCACAGTTGAAGCACAAAACCAAGCACAAATGATCTCATTCCTTTTACTACCACCACCCCATACACCCCCACCACACTGTCAATGCACTACCATGCAATGGGATCCAACACGACGCACGCCCCACACCAGGCGAAAAAATAAAACCAGGGCTGTCTATAAAGTACGTTAACGCACAAGTCAGTCATGACTGGCGTCACAACTCTGCCATAGTAATTCTGCATTGGTAAGGTCTAAGTCTTCATCAAGTATGTGTATAGTTAGCACAAAACTGCAAGCAACAACACTCCACCTCCGGCTACGTACACACAACGCAGACAACACACACGACACACACGACACACACACACGCACGCACACACACCCACACACACACCCGCACACTCACGACGAACGACCACACGACAACACACACACACCACACCATACACACCACAGACCGACACACAACACCGACACACCCACACCCTCAAAACACACACACTCCACACCACAACCCACCACCCACACTACTAGTGTCTAAATCTCGATTATTGGTAAAGACTTAAATTCACTACACACACACACCACCCAACACACACACACACACCCACCCACCCAACAATCAGACAACCTGTCACCAGTGCCGCACACCACACACACACACACCCTCCCCACCACACACAAACCACGGCACTACACACCCAACATCCACGCACGTACGCGACGCTCACGCGCCGCACAGCACGCACGCGCGCGCCGCGCGCACAACACACACCACCCACACACAATGCAACACTCCAACAAACACACACTGTTGAATCTATCCATCTCCTTACACTCATTCTCATACCCCCTGCATGGCGGAAGCCAGTGACGACAGGCCACAGTCCAATAGAGACAGCACGATGACGAGACAACGCCCACGGCCCCGTAATGGCCTAAAGCTAGCTGCTCCTGCTCACCCCGCCCTCTGTAGATTCGTCCTCCTTGTGTTGACGGTGGGAACGCTAGAACATATTTTCGTGACGCTTTTTTTTAACCGTGTGAGTTAGCGCGCACTATCCACATGTTTGTGTTGTAGTTGTTTTTGTGTTTGTGTGTGTAGGTGTTGTTTGTTGTGTTTTGCTGTGTTGTTTGTGTTGTGTGTGTTTGTGTCGGGTTTGTGCTGGTGTTAATTTCATACTGTTAAAAAAAAAAAAACGGCATACTTTTCCCGTTGAAGAGCCATTTATTTAACAAATCTTACTGATTTAGCAAAAAATTCGATATTGAAATTATTTTCACCACAGAATTTTGATTTTTGTTTTTTTTTTTTTTCTCACAGGCGGTCATCAATTCCAGTTTCATCCCCAGTGTCTGTACAGTACATGGTGCCGATTACAACCAGTTCCAGGCAGCAGCGAGGATTCTGTAAAAAAGGGTATGTCCAGCCTTCTGCAGCCAGCATTTGCAGCTCAGAACTAGGGGATTTGTTTTGTTGTTTTTGGCATGGACTCAGAATCATTGGATCACCTCTCTGCTGGCACGGTGTTTTTTTTTGTACCATATCCCTGGAGGGAGGCGGTGGTACATCGACGTTGACGTCGCATCAGAGAGACGTGCACTCGGCCGCCCGGACTCGTCTGTCCAGCTCATCCCATATGTGACTCTCAATGGGGTTGAGATCTGGCGGACACTGAGGGCTAATGAGAACGTTGATGTGTCTGTTTGGTCGTGGTGGGTGGTGCATTGTTAGGTCCCGGTCGCCGGATGAGGCCTGGCGTTGTCTCTGTTGGAACAACGTGCGAGGGCCCGGCCATAGAGGTCCGGACATGAGGTGGAGAATTTCAGCCAAATCACCGCTGGGCGTTCTTCAGCGTTGTTTGCTTCCGGACGCCCAGGGGACACCTGCCAGCATAGTGGTTTTTTGTTTGGTGGGTTTTTGAGTTGACTTCCCCACATTTCTATGAGTTTCCTATGTCTTATTCACGACCAAGGGGCAGGTGATCTCATCCACAGACAGTTCTAGTGCAATTTTAGCTTTATGTGAGGATTTCATGTTGTTTGTGCAGTACACCCTCCTCGTACTCGCCATGTCGCTGGAGCAGGAAGGCGAAAAAGAAAAGAAGAAGGAAAGAAAAAAGAAAGAGAAAGAAAGGAATCGTTTGGAAAAAGACAGAAACCTGCTGAGGTTGCCCCATTGCAGCCTGTTCTCACGATGACGCCTGTGATGTGTGAGGACAGGTCCTCTGACAGGTCTGCAAGGCCATAGCCCTGCAAGCATGCAAGCGCGTTGATTCACGAAAACAGTCCTGGGCGTAAGAGATTCTTTGGACCTCGCCTGGTAATTGTCTGGTACGGTAATTGGTTTGAGGCGACCGCAAGAAAGGATTTGGCCAGGTGGCGCTGACCCGGAGGTAGCGACGGTCCTTCAGTTTGTTAGCGTTGTTAGCAAAGCGTCTTGAGTAGAGCGTGGTCGGGTCTGCCAGCCCAATGGAGACCGCGTGGTGCTGCGGATGAACGAACTCAGAAGCCTGCGGAGGGGTGTTTGCTGTGTGGCTCACGTTTTGAAGTGTGTTCATGACCGAATCTCAGGGCTGACGCTCTGTGTCCTAGGTTGCAACACGCCCCTAGTGCATCCCTTTGCGTTCTTCTGCTGACCATGACGCGCACAATCTTTCTCACTTAGTATTATGCGGCTGGATTTGTTTAAGCTATGGGGGGCTCACCAGTATTTTAAATGTTTTCCTTTTTTTCCGTCCCTTTTTCCTTTCTCTCCCCTTCTTTCCTTCCTTGAAGTATTCTCTTCACAAAAACGTGGGCATGATTTTGCTTCACATTCCGGGCGCCAAATGAGCACAACCAAAAAACAAACGGAAAAAGGATAACAAAAAAAAAAAAAACAAAAAAACAAAAACAAGACATAAAACAGTGTTGAAGCTAGCGCCATTGTTGTGCGCGTGCAATCCCAAAATCCAATTCCAACTGGCACTAACTGTGTGAGCACCCGACGTGACGCACAGGTCCCGTAAAAAAAAATTGCCCTCGCCTTGTTGTAACATCCTACACGGTTCTCTTTGGCAGTCCACAGTGACGATAATGATTTTAAAAGGTCAATGCGTTTAACTTGGAGGGGGGGGGGGGGATGACGGCGGGGCCATATACGTTGTGTTTATTAGGGGGCTGCGAGTTATATGGATGTGTATGTATGTCTGTGCAAGAACAAATGTGGCATGGCGGCTCTCTTGGGTCGAATGCATTTATCTATACCTAATATGAAAAACTTTGAAGTTGTGTTTTATTTTTGTTTACAGTTTTCCCCAATCGCTGTGTTTTTCAAATATTAATAGCTTGTTCATATCCTGTTCCTAACTTTTCATTCTGTTCTTTGCCGTTTGACAATTACGCTAAATTGTAGAATATGTGCCAAACGCAAATAGAATTGCACAGGCACATGGCATTAAAGCATTTTCATGGGTCAACGGCAATGTCTCTCTTGTTTTCTGTTTCAGAGCGGGTTGCATCAACCATTTGAATCAGGGACGTCGTACTCGTCTCTAGTTCTTTTCAACGTTTGATATTTCGCTTGCAATTTCTTGTCATCTCTACAATTTTGCATCTAAATGTGTCACGGGTTAGTGCTGTACTGGTCCCGAAAATACTTACAACATATGATTCTGACATGTTGGATCCATTTGGAGCAATATTGCATGCATTACCTTAGCAAACATTCTTTGCACGTTGGAAAAAAAAAAATGCCACAAAATGGTCGGTATATGGAGTGGAGAGAGAGTATTTCTTTTTTCTCTGGTGATTCCATCTCCATCATGACGACAGTTGCCAAATTTAAGACTGTAATACATTGTCGTAATCTGAAGGGGGAAAATTTTCTTGGAAAGGGACATGCATGTACAAACTGTGACTGCAAGGACACGTTAGTGACGCATATGCAAGGACCATACACATATAACCTCTGGTGTGTGTGTGTGTGTGTGTGTGTGGTGTGCGGGTGTGTGTGTATCCGTGTTGGATGCGTGTGTAGAGTGTCAGCCAGCATTCAGGTGTATGTGTGTGTGTGGTGTGTGTTGTGTGTGTATGTGTGTGTTGTGTTTGAGAGAGGGAGAGGAGAGAGACGAGGAGAGGGGAGGAGAGCGAGGAGAGGAGAGAGAGAGAGGAGCGGAGAGGAGAGGAGGAGAGGAGAGGAACGTTCAAAAAACGGTCATGAGCAGAGTCACGGTTGTAAAGGCATTTGATCATGAAATGAGCGGTTCACCGCAGACTTTGCAGAGTTACAGTACTGAAAAAAAGCAATTTCTCCAAGCCCATTATAAGAAATGCACACCCAACCATCGTCTATCAGTGTTAAAAATCAGTCAGCTCATATAAATAAACTGATTGTTGAGATATCGTGTGTCTTGAGAAAAACAGAAAAGTATATTGGATAAGAGGGCATGAGAGGATAATAGAAAAAAAAAAGTGTCAGGAAACTGGAAACGCTCATACTCTGTGCCCAAAATCATTTGAATGACCCAGCCATGAGGCCTTTCGTTCACAGAGTAAGACTCGTCAGTGGGACATGGCTTTCAATGTTGGTCCTCCCTTGGCATCCATTGAAGATGTACTACCTTACTTCTCTGTGGTATTCTCACCTCTACAAGTTCAAAATGCAGAACACACAATGACACCCCAAAGCCACCAGTGAAGAATAGAATGAAATAACCACACCCACACAGTTGTGTGGATTATTATCACACCAAAAGATATGAAACAAAAAACCCCAGCAGCAGCATCCAAAGCAGCCAGTAATGTGTGTAACAGTGAAAATAAGAAAACAAATGTCAGAAAAAAACATACACTGGTTCGTAAGTAAAATTAGTATGAACAGGTTACTCATGCAGGTGGCGCGGACAAAAAAAAAAGAAAGAGGGAGAAAAAAAAACCTTTGATTCTATGTTGAAATATTCATCAAAGGTACAACTGAAGACAAGGGATGTCAGCAATCAAGGTAGTCAGCTCTACTGGTTCATAACCAGGGTATTGTCAGTAGCAACCAGCGCTGGCAACAGCTTAAAAATATACAGAACAGTCTTTACTGGATTTGCTGAGAAATGCAATCTCCCACTGATTGATCAAGCAGAAAATGATTTGAATAAATGAGCAGTGAAGAATAAAAAGTGCAAGTTTAACAAAACACTCACGTATAAGTGACATACTGACTCGGCATGCTGCAAATGAAGAAAATGGGAGCACAAAAGACAGCCCAAGACGAGATGGCACATGAAAATCCTTCAACCAGCAGCATAATGGGAACCATCCCTGAGCGTGTTGAAAACAGAGCCATTCAGAGCACCTGTCCACAGACCTTCCATCCGCAGGTTCAGACTCATCGGTTTTGGGCACACGACTGAGAGTGCTGGGTGCACCTGGCATCAAATGAAAGAAAACAGCCTCATGCAACAACTCTGTGCTATTCCTCTCGCTCACCCAAGGGATTTCGGAACAGAAGACGATACTTGGCACCCAAGGGGAAGCCAGTGACAGATACAAACGTGACACCAAGCCAAAGTACTGTAAGAGAAAACAAGTTCCTTTTATATCCAAACCATCTACGTACGACTGTGAACAAGACGGCAGGATCTTTGAGCCAAAGCCTGTGAGCAAGAGGAGTAGACATGCAGGGAGATTCGTGAGTATAGTTTTTATGAGGGGAGATCACAGGAGCCGGGGGAGCCAACAGGTCTAGGGAGATAGGTGCTAAACGGGAGATCAGTGAGTAGGGAGATAATTATGGGGGAGATCAGTAAGCGGGGAGATTCGTGACCGGGAATATAACCTTATGGGGAGATCAGTCAGCCGGGAGATCAATGAGTAGGGAGATACAGCTTATGCTGGGCGAGATCAGTTAGCTGGGAGATCGAGACTAGCGGAGATAGCTTTGGGGTTCGATCAGAAGATAGGGAGATCATTGAGTAGGGAGATTAGCTTATGGGGGAGATCATTTAGCGGGAGAGAGGAGTTGAGTGGGGAGATAGCTTTTATGGGGGAGATCAGTGAGTGGGCGATAGCTTATGGGGGAGATCAGTGAGTAGGGAGATAGCTTATGGGGGAGATCAGTGAGTAGGGAGATAGCTTATGGGGGAGATCAGTGAGTAGGGAGATAGCTTATGGGGGAGATCAGTGAGTAGGGAGATAGCTTATGGGGGAGATCAGTGAGTAGGGAGATAGCTTATGGGGGAGATCAGTGAGTAGGGAGATAGCTTATGGGGAGATCAGTGAGTCGGGAGATAGCTTGGGGGGAGATCAGTGAGTAGGGAGATAGCTTATGGGGGAGATCAGTGAGTAGGGGAGATAGCTTATGGGGGAGATCAGTGAGTAGGGAGATAGCTTATGGGGGAGATCAGTGAGTAGGGAGATAGCTTATGGGGGAGATCAGTGAGTAGGGAGATAGCTTATGGGGGAGATCAGTGAGTATGGGGAGATAGCTTATGGGGGAGATCAGTGAGTAGGGAGATAGCTTATGGGGAGATCAGTGAGTATGGGGGAGATAGCTTATGGGGATTAGGAGATCAGTGAGTAGGGAGATAGCTTATGGGGGAGATCAGTGAGTATGGGAGATAGCTTATGGGGAGATCCATGGGGGGCATAGTCAGTGGGGAGATTGGGAGATAGCTTATGGGGGAGATCAGTGAGTAGGGAGATAGCTTTATGGGGGATGGGGTGATCAGTGAGTGGGAGCTAGCTTATGGGGAGAGATCAGTGAGTAGGGAGAGATGGGGGAGATCGGTGGTTATCAGGAGATAGGGAGGAGATCAGTGAGTAGGGGGAGATAGCTAATGGGGGAGATCAGTGAGTAGGGAGATAGCTATGGGGGAGATCAGTGAGTAGGGAGATAGCTAATGGGGAGATCATCAGCGAGTAGGGAGATAGCTAATGGGGGAGATCAGTGAGTAGGGAGATAGCTAATGGGGGGAGATCAGTTAGCTGGGAGATAGCTTAGGGGGAGATCGGTGAGCGGGGGAATCAGTGAGTAGGGAGATAGTGCACGGGGAGGACCAGTGAGCCAGGACGGTAATAAACCCAAGTAACATGTACTTTATGTGATCTTGCACAGTCTTTCTGGTCACTTTCATTTCCACTGTTAAAGCGAAGCTGCTACCGACCAGTGATGGGAGCTGCACACTACAGGCAGCAGGAGCAGCAGCAGCTTGTCCTTACCCTTGAACATGACCTGGAACACGAAGCTCTCTCCACCAAGGTCGTTGGAAGCAGTGTATGTGTAGAACCCTTCCGCTGATGAGTCTCTGACCGTGTCCACAGTGACGTTACACAGGACGGCGTAGTCAGAGTAGGTGTTGGTGCACCTGGCACTCAGCAGAAATCCCGTCAGGCGGAGGCAGGCTGTTGTCGTTGCTCGGGGTGTTGCCAAGGTACTGGAAGCGGTGTCTGTCTGGCAGAGGGAAGGCCTCCAGGGAGAAGGCCACACTGACGGCTCTGTCCATGAAAGTGACTTT
>JADBJO010021606.1:27500-29278 GCA_016801955.1 Conus betulinus
AGAGAGAGAGGGAGAGTAGATGATCTTAAAAATAAGTGGGTGGTAAGGAGTTTTAAAAATCAAACACCAGGTCCAGGGTTTCGAGCGCTCCGATCTACCTCCGGTAAAGGAGTTGTAAGATCAACAGGCGCTTTCGACGCGCGTCTCTCAGGAGAGGCAGCGGACGCGCTAAACAGACCGTTGATTTTTAAACTTCCTTTTACCATGGCGGGCTAGTGTTTTAATAAGATGATTGCGGCCCCAAGTTGGTTTGAGCACTTTCAGAATATTATTGGCAGTTTATTGGTCCTGGGGGTGCTGTTTAAATCTCCATCCCAGCTATTTCGTACGGGATTGTTCACTTGAACGAGCATTGGTTAGGTCTCCACTATCCATAAGTGCCCTTTGTCAGATTAGGTACGTTGGTACCAAAGGGCCGGGGATGCTGGGTCCTGGTATAACGGCAATGCAGTGAACAGCTGGCGCACGGACGGTGACCAAGGGGAAGGGCGGATGCCGCAAGCATTATGCGGCGAGATAGAAGTGTTAAAGTGGAGCCGTTTGGCTATGGACCTGGTATGCTACACATCCATACACCGACAAGGAAATACACACGAATCCTAAAGCGGACGGCTGATTACTGGAGAAACGACTACCTGTTTGCCCAGTACAGCTCCTCAGTCGGCATATCTATGTGTGACAGCCTCTGAATCAAACACACAACTGACTGCACTTTAAAGTGTTACAGTCTGCCTGTTGCCTTATACAAGTACTTCTCAAATTGCATAAGAACACACCAACACCACACATACGATGAATCGCGACCGTATATATGAATAACAACGAACAGAACCAGCACAAATATAATAATGATAATCAGAATAATATCACTAGAAGAATAACTAATTAATAAAATCAGATGATACATACGGAGCCATCGTTGGGGATAAGTAATCGAAGAATAGCATTCAGCATAATCCATTGCTGAAATATTGCGCTTCAAAACTAAGGCACGGACTCATTTACATTTATTACGCCATTCAGCCTTCGAAACAGATAGATCTTCTCTCCCGCCGGAATACTGAGTACCGTTGATATCTGTGCAAGACAACCACAAGTGCCTCTATAGAAGATTGATAGGGTCCTTGCATGATTTGTCTGCCCACGTCTCTCATCTCTGGTCCTCTCATCTCTCGCGTCCTCCCCGAAGACTTTCTCTCTTCCCCTGGCCGGCTCTCGCTGACAACACAATCACCAGGCGGACTGCAGGTGGGAGAGAAAATTTCCGGCCACCACCCCAAAAAAGACAAAATGGCACTCAGAGAAAACGGAGGCGTGCCGGGATGCACTCTGCCTCGTCACCTTCTGTAAGTAGTGCGTGCGTGATGTAAAGTATGGTGTGTGTGTGTGTGTAGAAAAGGTGTGTGATGTGTGTGTGTTGTGGTCTGGGCGTGTGTATATGTGGGCATGAGATTCGGTTGTATGAGTGCATTTGGTGGGTGTGTGCGGGGATTTGTGGTGGTGCGTGCGTTGTGTGTGCGTGTGTTGTGTGTTGGAGGGTGTGGTGTGGGTGTGGTTGTGTGTGTGTTGTTGTGTGGTGTGTGTGTGTGTGAGTCAACACGCCAACTTATTTTTTCCCACGTCATTTTCATCTCTATGCGTTATTGTGTCTGACGCGCAGTTAGACAGGTATCCCAGGATTGTATGGCATACATTCATTTGTACTGAAAAGGACACAATTTTGGACGTCACGTAACACATTACCTCCCCGATTCCCGCCCGTCCATTCGAATTAATAG
>JADBJO010021607.1:0-15334 GCA_016801955.1 Conus betulinus
CCATTCCCACGTTGACCTCCATTGGAATGTCGACACCAAAGGTAGCCAGGACCCCACACAGACCAACAGGAAACCAGCACAGAAAAATCGGACACTGCAACTGACAGGAGACGCCTGGCGATTTTCAACTTCTTGGAGTGAGCGTTGTCGGTGGCTTCGTGTTAGACTTTTTAAGTTCATTCTTAAAAGGTAAACACGAAGCCACCGACAACGCTCACTCCAAAGAAGTGAAAATCGCCAGGCGTCTCCTGTCAGTTTGCAGTGTCCGATTTTCTGTGCTGGGTTTCCTGTTTGGTCTGTGTGGGGTCCTGGCTACCTGTGGTGTCGACATTCCAATGGAGGTCAACGTGGGAATGGCCATTTTTGTGTTGCCACTCAATCCAGCAATCAACCCGTTCCTCTACATTTTAAACCTTCTACTTGAGAAACGGCGAAATGCGCAGGAACTCCGTTTTCACAAACTGTTACGAGTTTCGAAACAGTGAGATTACTTGGTGGAGAAGAAAGGAGAACATGCATCTGCTAAATGTCTTTCAGTAAACGAATCGTGAAGTACACTGATTTATGACTGAAAAAAAAAAAAAAACCCTATGTACATGATTTTCCTCCTATATAACAAAATACAGGCTGAATGTTTGAACGATCATCGGGGAAATTCAAATTTGGGAACAGCTGGATTGGAACGGGCTTTCAGACAACACAAAACCCCTTCTCTCCTTCTCCTATCCCCTATCCTCTGTCATGCTTTTCTTTTCATCGGTATGGTGGCTTTTTTCCTTAGGTCATCACGAAAGCATCTGAGTGTGAAGGTTCTGCTTTGTAAAGAGAAAGAAATGGTCCATTGATAATGTCACTGAGGGCGTTGCTTTTCAGCACAAATTTGACGATGGCAAACCCATGTTTTTGCGTGCGTGCATGCGTGCGTGCGTGCGTGCGTGCGTGTGTGTGTGTGTGTGTGGGGGGGGGGGGGGGTGTTGATGGACACCCTCTGGAAAATCCTTTTGTCTGGCATCTTCATTTACGTGTTCCTTTAATTTTTTTTTTTTTTTTTTTTTTTTTTTTTTTACTCTTTGTTTATTTCTATATTGTCGTGTTCCTTTAACAATAGTTTTTTCACTCTTTGCCTACATGTTTTATTGTCGTATTCCTTTAACATTAGGCTTTACTCTGTCTACGTGTCTGTTGTTGTCGACTTTTTTTTTCTGCCTTACTAATCCATTCAGCTGTCTTCACCACCATGTTCCATTTTTTTCCCCCTCATGCAGATTCTACATAAAGACTGATGAGAATGAAGTGTGTTTTGTGCGCGCGCGCGCGCGCGCGCGCGCGCGCGCGCGTGTGTGTGTGTGTGTGTGTGTGTGTGTGTGTGTGTGTGTGTGTGTGTGTGTGTGTCCTGCATATTTTTTAGTTGTTGAATAGTTAAGACTTGTGAAGTGCCCCATAGCCTACGTTGTTAGGATGGAAGATATATAAATTGTCCTCATTATCATAAGCATCACAGAACTCTGCACATAAGAACGCCTCTCCGGTGCCACTGAAACCGATGCAGTCGCAGTAAAAGAAAAGCGAACACTGACCTGGTGAGGAATTCCAGATATTTTCAAAGACATGGAAACAGGTTTGTTTGTTTGTTTGTTGTCAGTCATCGACTCGTCTCTAGGTTGTCCAGAGATGAAAGAGGCTGGGACAAATGTTAGTCCGTTAGTCATAAATCGTATTTGTTACGGTTGAGAGAGAGAGAGAGAGAGAGAGAGAGAGAGAGAGAGAGAGAGAGAGAGCACATATCTAGCATAGGCTTTGCAGGACAAGGGGGATATAATCTAGTCACACTAGTCACTGAGGACTCGATGCCTGGACTTCACGTGTGAAAATAATGTGTCACACTGATAACAATTTCAAAGGGACTTGAAGACGTTCTCAAGTGTTAGGTAAAAAGCACGTTCGTGGTAAGAAAGTGTGATTGTGAAGGCAGACCGAAAACTGTTTGGGCAACTGATCTGGTGGCTAAGAGAGAAGAAGCTACATATGAGGGATGTTTAGAGTCACCCTGTGGGACCGCGTCCATGGTCCCTTGCCAACACTGACAGCTTCCTGCGAAAAACAAACAAATCTGCCCTTGCCATTGAGTTGGAAAAAGTGTCTCCTGTGCTGAGGACATCCCAAGACCGTCAGCCTGCCTCACTGACGGCATGGACCTGGTGCCTAGAATGAACGGGGACAACAAGACTTTTGCACAGCTGGCTGAGTCTGCCCTCCACCAGGTTCTCAATGAAGGTGCCCATAGCACGGTTTGATGAGGTGTTTGACGTCTATTATAAGACATCAATCAAAGATGCAGAGAGATGCAAAAGGGGAGCTGCCACTAGCACAATACTGTAAAAGAACCTTCACAAGACCACAACATTCAGCAGTGGAATGAAGTCCAGGAAACAAAACCAACCTCACAAAATTCTTGGTGGAGCAATGGAAACAGCCAGATCAGAGAAAGAAACTGAATGGAAAGACAATGTGGGTCATATGCGAGGAAACCTGCTTCCAAATGACAGACGATCGCCTTAATGTTGCCTGTGTCAGCTGCGATCTGGATCTGGGAGCAGAGCTGAGGCCAGTCATCCAGTGGGTTTACACTGCACACATCTCTGCATAAACTGTGAACCTGCAGCAACCAGAAACATGATGATGACCCTCAGTTTCGGCTTGCAGACTCGCACAGTGAGCAGTTTTAAGATTTCTGACGATGAACTTTGAAAGCTGGTACTTGGGCCTGTCTGCTGATTGCGCTGTAGCAAGCATGAGGAACTGTGTGAACTGTGATCACACCTACTGAAATGTGTGACTCACACCTGTGTGTGTGTGTGTTTGTGTGTGTGTGTGTGTGTGTGTGTGTGTGTGTGAGAGAGAGAGAGAGAGAGAGAGAGAGAGAGAGAGAGAGAGAGAGAGAGAGAGAGAGAGAGACCTCTGTATATTTTCGTCCCGCGCGAGACGCTTAGTGAAAAGAGGAAGGATCCACCAGTGGCACTGGCCGTGGCCGAGTTCTGCAACTCCACGTCCGCCACGTCGTCGGCAGAGTTCTCCTTGACAAGTCTTAGAACTAGCAGTGTGCGACTGATTTTTGTTTGTTTGTTTGTTACCTTACCTCTGGATATATCCAAAGTGTAAAAAAAAAGTCGTTTCATGTCGGGATCCTGAGAGTAATGTGAATTGATGTTTTAGTTGTGTGTTTTATAATGTGATGAGAATCGTTGTAAGTGTGGTTTTGTGTACATGGTTTGAGGTGAGTGATTCCTCACTTGTTTCATCAATGGTATCCTTGCGTTCAGAACCTTCATTCGCTGCACAGTGCCAGAGAATGAACTCTGTGTGTCGAGTTTTGTGGCAAAGGCATTAGGTGTGTGTCAGTCAGTGGCAGCTGGCAGGAGTGAGTAGTGTCTGAACTGATGGCATGAGCAGTGTGACAACATAGTGTGTTACTTTGGACTGTAACAATGTCAAGGAGGCCGACACCCTGAAGGCATTCAAACAATGAGTATTGGGATGCAGTGTGTGTGTGTGTGTGTGTGTGTGTGTGTGTGTGTGTGTGTGTGTGTGTGTGTGTGTGTGTGCAAATTCTGTAAATTTGTTTTCTTTCTACAACTTGTATGTATATATGTCTGTGTGCATGCAAATCCTATACAATTCTTCTGTTGTTTCTGTACTCCTTATTTACTCTGTGTGTGTGTGTGTGTGTGTGTGTGTGTGTGTGTGTGTGTGTGTGTGTGTGTGTGTGTGTGTGTGTGTTCAGGCAATCCTACAAATTTATGCATTTGCTAAATGTATATATCATTGTGCTTGTGTGCATGTGCGAATGCATGTGCTGTGTGTGTGTGTGTGTGTGTGTGTGTGTGTGTGTGTGTGTGTGTGTGTGTGTGTGTGTGCGTGCGTGTGTGTGTGTGTGTGTGTGTGTGTGTGTGTGTGTGTGTGTGTGTGTGTGTGTGTGTGTGTGTGCGTGCGTGTGTGTGTTTGTGCATTTGTGTATTTTATTGTCAAGTTTGCAGCACAATACATGTTACATGCATATCATATTGTTGACTGTACACTCCATCAGTGGTACAAAAGAAGCATGCTGCATGCACATCATGTAAAAAGGCATGCCACATGCAAATCCTGTTTCTGGTTAAGGACATTTGCAGGCGGGAAAAGAAACACCCGAAGGTGCTGGGGGGGGGGGGGGGGGACCCAGAGAAGCACTCTCTTCACCTGCCTTTTGAGCAGTCCTGTACCACCCTTGGAGGCCTGCGCTGTGTTGACAATGGGTACAGGCACGCGCAGGTCACTCCATTAAGATATCAAGGGACATAACTGCTCCTGAACAGAGGTAAATCAGACTACAGGATGCAACTCGTAACAGCCTTAAAGTAGCAACCCCATGGGTGTACCAGCCCATGTTTCATGACTGCAGAGCCCACCAGCGAAAAAAACACCACCCTCCAGCTGCCGAGCACACCCACAGACCCAACCACCCCTGCCCCGGACAGATGAAGACAGTGCAACTCCAGACACAGCCAAGCTTTCGCCATACGGTCTTATATGTGCCCTCAAGAGAGAATCCAAAGGCATGCCACATGCAAATCCTGTTTCTGGTTAAGGACATTTGCAGGCATTACACAGTGCCTAACAGGAGAACTCAAACTGTGAGTATCGCATGGGCTGTGTTATGTGCCTTTGAATGTAAATAAGATAAATTTGTTCCATTTGGGATTGTAACCCGCCGATTTGTAAGCAGCGCCGATTTGTAGAGCGCTAACAAATTGTCGGGTTAGGCCCCCGCCGATTTGTAAGCACTGCTTAGACATCGGCGGGTGCTTTACAAATCGGCGGTTAAGCCCCCGCCGTTTTGTAAAGCATTACACAAGAGAGGGCGCTTTATATCCTGCTTCTTTGGATTAAACAGTAAACTATTGTTACGCTTTCAGTGATTTTTTTTCATCTGTCCACCACTAAATGTTGAATAAAATGCAAACGGCTGCTGTTTGTTTTTTTGTTTGTTTTACAAATAACATTTTCAGCATCCACGAATAATTTTCCTGCATTGTCTTTTTATTTGATTGTGTCTGGCAATCATATCCATTCTTTTAGTGAAATATTCTGGTGAAAGTGTGAAAACTGCACACTTGTTTTTTAACTTTTCTCTATTCTCTTGCAATATTCTCTTCACTCGGTATAAGTTGAGTTACGATTTCGTTTTCATTTGAGTGTGGAAATTTGTGTTTATATCCTCGACTGTAAAATGTGCTTAAAATTGCGTTAAAAAACAAACAATTCTAGTTCACTTTGTCGTTCATGTAACGTTTACAGAAATGAATAATTATGAATAAAAACATGTCAACAATGTTTTCTGCTTTAAACTTCGAAATTTGATTGTGTGTGTGAGTCAGGGCAAAAGAAATAGACTGTTTACTCCCCCCACCTCACCCCGCCAACACACTCATATGCACAGGCTTACATACACAAACTAATTTACATACACATTATACTCACACACACACAGACACACACGCGCGCACGCGCGCGCGCGCGCGCACCGCATTTTGGTCTAACGTTTTGATGAAATAGAAAGCCATCAAATTGCAGGAATAATCCCTGAAAGCGTAATAATAGTTTATCATTTTAATCCAAAGAAATAGGATATAAAGCGCTTTACAAAACGGCGGGGGCTTAACCTGCCAATTTGTAAAGCACCCACCGACTTCTAAGCAGCGCTTACAAATTGGCGGGGGCCTAGCCCGCCGATTTGTAAACGCACTACAAATTGGCGCTGTGTTTGAAATCGGCAGTTTTACAAGTCATGCACTGTGTGCGCCGATTTGCACGTGCTTCCAAATCGGCGCTGCTTCCAAATCGGCGGATTACAGGGATGTGTGTGTGTGTGTGTGTGTGTGTGTGTGTGTGTGTGTGTGTGTGTAAACATCTGACAAATTTATGTTTTATAAATCGGCGTTTTTTTAGAAGTCAGGCAATGTGCGTCGATTTGTATGCGCTTACAAATCGGCGCTGCTTACAAATTGGCGGGTTACAGGGATGTGTGTGTGTGTGTGTGTGTGTGTGTGTGTGTGTGTGTGTGTGTGTGTGTGTGTGTGTGTGTATAAACATCTCACAAAGTTATGTTTTATAAATCGGCGTTATTTGAAGTCAGGCAATGTGCGTCGATTGGTATGCGCTTACAAATCGACGCTGCTTACAAATTGGCGGTTACAGGGATGTGTGTGTGTGTGTGTGTGTGTGTGTGTGTGTGTGTGTGTGTGTGTGTGTGTGTGAGCGCGCGTGAGTGTGTGAGTGTGTGTGTGTGTGTGCGTGTGTGTGTAAACATCTGACAAAGTCATGTTTTATAAATCGGCGGTTTTACAAGTTCGGCAATGTGCGCCAGTTTGTAAGCGCTTACAAATCGGCGCTTCCTACAAATCGGCGGGTTACAGAGATGTGTGTGTGTGTGTGTGTGTGTGTGTGTGTGTGTGTGTGTGTGTGTGTGTGTGTGTGCGTGTATGTGTGTGTGTGTGTGTGCGCGCGCGCGTGCGTGTGTGTGCGTGTGTGAGTGCGCGCGCGCGCGCGTGTGTGTGTGTGTGTGTGTGTGTGTGTGCGTGCGTGCGTGCGTGCGTGCGTGCGTGCGTGCGTGTGCGTGTGTGTGTGTGTGTGTGTGTGTAAACATCTGACAAAGTTATGTTTATATAAATCGGCGGTTTTAGAAGTCAGCCAATGTGCGCCGATTCGTAAGCGCTTACAAATCAGCGCTGCTTACAAATCGGCGGGTTACAGAGATGTGTGTGTGTGTGTGTGTGTGTGGGGGGGGGGGGGGGGGGGGGGGGAGGGTTTGGTGTACTGTTGAAGCAGTTAACCTTTGAGATAGTCCATTAATGGACAAATTTTAATGTCGCCGATGTTGGCAAGTGTGTGCGAACTGTTTGCAAACTGTTTGAATTGATATGCTGCAACCTTTGCGATGGGGACGCCCACTCGAATGGCACCATGAATAAGTATTGTTCTTATTGGGAGCTTACAAGATGGTGCACTGCGCATTCTGGATCAGTACAGGCAACACTAAACAGCACCAGAGTGACTCACCAACAGTGCAGTGTCTCCTCTGATGTCTTTGTCTTTGGCGGGTGGTAACGATTACATATTGATTGTTTTTCTGGGAATGAGGCACAGGGAACCCTAATTCAAAGGACGTGAATGTGTAAGCAATTTCATTGTCAGGAATGAGTTGTTTGGGGCCAATGGCCCGCGGGGCATGAATGTGATATGGCAGTGAAATCTCTTCATCCACTAGGGGGGAAGTGTTTCCTTTGGTAGTCTTTTGATCAAATCTCCATCAATTGAGAAGGCAGGAACAGATTTGTGCTAACAAAGTAATTCCACGACTTTAAAAATTCCCAGGTAATTTGAGATGGTCAATCCAGCCGTTAAAGCAACAGTTTTAGAGTCTGGGGCTTCCAGCCAGGTTGTTGTGGCCGATTTCTGTTGGAGTTGTCAGCCATAACCAAATCCTATCCAGAGTTGGGTTTGCTATGGGCACAGCTGGGAAGTATGGGACTACACACTCGAGTTTAATCCGCCCTACAGGTATGTATTCTAGAGTGTAACTGAAATTTTCCAGACCCACACTGTAGGTGTGATAACAGTAAGCTGCGAGTCAAGCAAGACAGAGAATTCATAGCATAATATTCATCCCCATCAATCACATAAAAATCTCAAAGTTTGTGGCACTTTACGCCTGATCTCATGTGGACCTCAGTTTTGATTAACTCTCAACATCCATGTCCTTGGATTGGTTCTGTCAGGGTCGCCAGATTCGGGAAATTCATTAGGGCTGGTCGTTGGTCGAGGTTGTGTCCTCCAGAGGGACAATTCACTCACACTAGCTCTGCTGCTAAACAATTATAGTCGTCAGTAGGGGGCATGGTAAATGGCGCCCTGTATATGCTGGATCAAAACAGGCACCACCAATAAAAGCACCAAAATGACACAGCAGCAGTGCAGTGTCTCCTCTGGTGGGATTGCCTCATGACGACTTGCTATTGACTCCCTCCTGTTGACTGCTGGTGCTGTGGCTTATAGTAGAACATGCCAGGCTGTGGCTGGAGATTGAGATCAAAATGAGTTGCATATGTGTAATGCCACTGAGGTGGCACAGAGGACAAGACAGTAAAAATCATTGTCGGAATTTCTTCTCCTTTAGACTGCAAGTGTAACCACACTTAATGTGAAGGGAGGCATTGAAAGCTTACATGATTTCCTTATGGAATGTGAAATGTGAATGCAACTGCTGGGATTTGAGATGTTTGAACTTACTGCCAATAGTCAGTGAATCTTTCAACGACCGGTTGCTGTCAATTGTCAGTTTTCTCGCCACGGCTGAATAAGACATTGTGACATCCGGGTGGCTTGCACTATCTTACTTGCCTAAACGATGTCTCGTTTGGTCTGTCTTGACTCGCCGAAGCTCATTGGTCTTCATAAAAGTGGAACTCTTATTAGAAGTTGAGCGGATTTCTCGTATTTATGCTCAGAGAACCATTATTGTAGTTTAACCTCATAATTTGCCTTGTCTCTTCTCTCCCCAAGAATGATACTGTGTGGGATGACAATTCTAGCGCTTGTAATACTCAAGTAGTGATCGTGAGCACAACGTGATGTTCGCTCGCATGTAGTTTACGTTCACTGACTGAGTACGCGTCATTGTTCAGAAAGTCAGAGAGACGAAATCCTTCGATGTCCTTTCGTGGCCTTTATTGAAGAATTACATGTCCAGCCGCCAGCCATTTCTAAGCTTAATTCTGTGTGTGTTATGAAGAGCAGGTGGCGTCTGTGCCTTCGACGGTAAGCAAATGGAGCAAAACATTCAGCACAAATTCTAAAATCGTCAGTAGTTTTCCTTATCACTCCTGGGATCACTAACTTCATTAATGTTAATTTCATTTCAATATATTCATCGTAACTGACATTCAATGGCTTCGAGTTTTTTCACCAGCAGGTCTAAGTTGAACTGCGTTTAGACAAACATGTATAACCACATTCAACATCTCAAATCTTCCAGCCAAGGAACTTGTAACATAATCCAAATGAAGGCTAATACAGCCTTGAGTGTTGATTGCAAAACACGTACCCAAGCTAAATTATGGTCGTGTCGAATGTGGCTCTGCCAGACTTTCGTACCTTGAAAACATTTGATCATGTTTGTTACTAAAAGATTTGACTCTAATTGGGTATTAGCCTTGTGCACACAGATGCTGAGGAACCATATTTTACAATCCACCGATTTTATATTGACTGATTTTCTTCCAAACTCTGCACTCTGATCCTAAAAATACAGCACCTTTTACCGATCAATACAAAAGCAAATGTACGCATGTTCAATTGCACCAAGTATAGCCACCATTATTCACCATTGCTTGTTTAAAAAAAAAAATTGGTTTCGAGGCAGTGCGCAATAGGAGATAATATTTTTTTTGAGAGAGAGAGAGAGAGAGAGAGAGAGAGAGAGAGAGAGAGAGAGAGAGAGAGAGAGAGAGAGAGAGAGAGAGAGAGAGAGAGAGAGAGAGATGAAATGAAATCTTTATTCCATAAGCCCAAGGCCTCTTTGAAAGAAGGGAAAACAAAAACAAAATCATATAAACACCATTACATACAAATACATAAACGTACATTCAAGTTATAGCAATCTGCCTTGCTTTAAACGCTTGATCAATATAAATTACTAATTTTCTGACTGTATTACTGTTCGTTGAGGCCAACAAGAGAAATAAACAAAACCATTTGGACTTTTAGAGAGAGAGAGAGAGAGAGAGACAGACAGACAGACAGACAGACAGACAGAGAGAGAGACTAAAAATGTGTTTATACAATGAAAAGAGGAAAAATAAATAAAGAAGACTTTAAAAAATAAAAGGCAGTAAACAAATAAACAGTAGAAAGCTGAAACTAGAAGAAGAAGAAGAAGAAGAAGAAGAAGAAGAAGAAGAAGAAATCCAAACTTACATTCCCGCTACCCCCTCCACCCCCGCCCCTTCCCCCCTCACGCATTCCTCTTGAAAACAACTTAAAAAGGGAGAAAAATGAGGGGGGGGGGGGGGGGAGTTCATATCTTTTTAAGGGCAGTGTGCTGGCTTATGCATATACGATGCATGACTGCATTCTACAGCTTTCACACATTGACCTTCACATGTACTGGCACAGTGTGTTCGATCCCTTACAACGGCAAATTATTTTGAAGTGGCGGCTACAGGACACAGACAAACAGATTACAGGACAGAACACCATCCTCTGTTCTCAGTGTTGTGTCCTGTCATCTGTTTGTCTGTGTCCTTGGCGGTAACTAACCCCTTTTCTTTATACATTTTGCTTCATTTTCCGCCCTCGGTCAGTTCGTCTTGAAAGTATGGATAACATGAATTTTCTGCATATTTACATAAATAGTGAGAGTCTGCAAAATGTGTAAACAATTGTCGTCTATAAGCTTGTAGCTCCGATGGCATCTAAGCTTCAGGTGGAAGTGAATTCCAGAGGAGAGAACTAGAAATAACAAAGTCGTGTCTTAAATAGTTTAGTTTGAGGTATAGTAACATGGAATTTTGTAGAAATTCTAGAGTTTGTGAGGCTAATTAAGACAGAATGTTTGCATGAACATCCCGTTATATACAGTAAACATATATATATATATATATTATATATATATATATATATATATATATATATATATATATATATATATATACCACAAGAAGTAATAAAATCCGCACATCCATTCCCACTCCACAACTCTTCATTTCCTTCAAGCTTTCGCCTTTACTCTGGAAAGAAAAGGGAAAAAAAAGGAGAAAAAGGGAAAACAACAGCAATAACAACAACAACAACAACAACAACAAAACTAAGGCTTTTTTTTCTCCTTCCCCTTTCCCCTCCCCCCAGTCCACTCCCCCCCCCCCCCCCACCCTCCACCCGCTCCCCCACTCCCTTCTCCTCTCGTTCCTTTTCTTTGTACAGGGAGCCGTCGGAAGCTATAATTTGAGCGGTTGTTTACTGGAAATTGTTGCACGAATGATTGAAAATTTTGAATTTTATATTTGTATCATATTGTTTTCTATTTTGGAGTGGTTACGTTTCAATTAGGATGTTGTGTGGCAAAATATTTTCTACTCTCTCTCTCTTTCTATGTGTGAAATTTTCTGTTCATTTCTGGAAGTATAACACATTTCTAGCTTTCTCCCTTTTCTGGAGGAGATGTCATGATGTTATTTACTATTTCCCCTGGTGGTTATTGATGTCATTCACTATAAGACAACATGTTGCGATTGATATAGTATCATGCTGGTATTTCACTTTCTTCTATTATCATTTGATTAAGATCTTTGCACATCTTCAAAAATATACTTTACCGATCTTACCATGACTGAATCAGAACATACTCTTTTTAAAATATATTCCTACAATTGTAATGGCCTAGGTGATCACAAGAAAAGAAAAGACGTTTTTGATTTTTTAAGGCAACAAAAGGTAATATATACATTTTACAGGAGACTCACTGGAAGTTTGAGTCCGAAAAATTTATAAGAGCTGTTGGGGTTATGACTGCTACTTATCTGGTAAGAGACTAATAAAAACGGGGTAGCTGTGCTGTTTAATAACAATTTTGAATATAAATTACATAATATAACCAGAGAGACCCAGAGGGATGCTATTTAGTGTTAGATATCGAGTTTAGAAACAAGAGAATCTCTCTCGTCAATTTATATGGAAGTAGTAACAGAGATTATTTCCAGCTCTTTGAGCATATTTGTGATCTTCTGGAAAATATGGGTAATGAAAATATAATTATAGGTGGAGATTGGAATGTTGTACTTGATCCCAGTTAGACGCCCCAGAAATTATAGTAGTTATATAAATCGCCCACGAAGTCGCAATACTATTATTGACATGATGGGATTTTTTGATTTAGTGGACGTGTGGAGACATCTTTATCCAGAAAGAGAGGTTACACCTGGAGAAGATTCAATTCGGTACAACAGAGCAGACTGGATTACTTCTTGATATCGGATTCTTTACTCGTTGAAACTAGAGGGGTTGAAATAACTTCTGGATATCGATCTGATCACTCCATGGTCTCCCTTGAGTTAAAAGGTAATTTGAGAAAAAGAGATAAGCAATACTGGAAATTTAATAACTCCTTTTAAAAGATAAGGAATATATAAACATTGTGAAGCAACTAGTTAATGATATCAAAAGACAATATGCCATTCTGGTTTATGATTTTGACAATTTAGGTAACATTCCTGACGAAAGTATACAGTTTCAAATAAACGATCAACTGTTCTTTGAAACTCTCCTTATGGAAATTCGAGGGGAAAACTATTTCATATGGTGCATATAAGAAGAAAGAAGAACACAGACAAGAAAAACAATTATTAAAAGATATTAACGAAATAGAAAATAACTTAGATGCTCATGCTCTTGATACTCTTCAAGAGAAAAAAACAACTTGGAAGAAATAAGAAATAAAAGGCTTGAAGGAATGCTGGTAAGATCAAGAGAGCTTGTGGCTACGGGACGGCGAAAAGACAAGCAGGTATTTTTGTAACTTGGAAAAAAGGAACTTCATTGATAAAACAATATATTATGTACAAAACAATGATGGTGAGACTATATTTGATGACAGGGGTATCCTAAAAGAAACACAAGCTTTTTATGAAAGCCTGTACAGAGAGAGGGAGAGTCATGATGTTGATTTAGATAACCTTATTTTTGATGCTCCGAAACTTGACGAAGCAGATAAAGAATATCTGGAAGGGGAGATTACGTATGCTGAGGCACATGCTGCTCTGAAAGAAATGAAAAACAAAAAAGCCCCGGAAGTGACGGCTTTACTACCGAGTTTTATAAATTCTTTTTTCGTGACATTGGTATTTTCTTGGTCCGCTCATTGAATTTCGGATTCTCATCAGGACAGATGTCGGTTACTCAGCGGTTAGGGTATAATTTCTATGATACCAAAAGATAACAAACCGAAACAGCTTCTAAAAAACTGGCGCCCAATTTCTTTGCTGAATACTGCATACAAGATAGCTTCATCATCCATCGCTAATAGACTCAAACCTATGTTACATAAACTAATTAATAAAGATCAAACCGGTTTTTTAAAAGGAAGATACATTGGTGAAAATATTCGGCTGCTTTTGATATGATGTGTTGTTAATTACTGAAAAACAGAATATCCCGGGCCAGATTCTTACAGTAGACTTTGAGAAAGCCTTTGACTCGGTATCATGGAGATTTATAGATAAAAAGTTTTGGATTTTTTTTAACTTTTGACCCCATATATAAAAGATGGATAAGGCTTTTTATAATGATATAACAACCTGTGTCTCCGTTAATGGGAATTACACGCCCTTCTTTAAAATATCCAGGGGGAGTCCGCCAGGGAGATCCTCTATCTCCTTATTTATATCTTTTGTGTGCTGAAATTTTGTCCTTATTAATGCGTAAGAATACTCAAATTAAAGGATTAACTATAAATGGCAAGAAGCATCTATTGTCGCAGTTTGCAGATGACACAACTGTTTATTTAGACGGAAGTGAAATGTCTTTCCGAGAAGCAGTTAGATTACTAGAACAATTCACATTAATGTCGGGTCTAAAGATAAATCATGAAAAAACAAACATAATTTGGATTGGCAGCATGAAAAACTCCTCCATAAGATATATGAGGGATAAGAACTTTTGTTGGGATCCTGGGATTTTTACCGTACTTGGGATCAATTTTCTACCAATATTGATAGTATTGTCGATCTTAATTTTGACAATAAGCTTCTGCAGATTAAAAGCATTCTAGCTAAATGGAATAAAAGACTTCTAACACCTTTTGGAAAAATTACTGTTATAAAAACTTTGGCAATGTCAAAAATCGTACATTTATTCAGTAATCTTCCAGATCCCAAGGATAATTTTTTACAGGAACTTGACACATTGTTCTTCAAGTTTTTTTGTGGGATGGGAAGTCAAATCGAGTAAGTAAAAAAAGTGTGTGCCAAAATTATGTAAATGGTGGATTAAGAATGTTGAATGTTTTCGCATTCTTGTCGTCTGTTAAAATATCCTGGTTAAAAAAAGAATTTCTATGGCAACCCTAATGATCTTCAGGATTTTGCCTCTTTCTTTGTTCCAGGACTGGACAAACTTAAAGTGCTGGGTAGTGAATATGTCAATACATTACTGACTAGAACAAACAATACCTTTTGGAGGGATGTCCTCAAACATTTTAAAAAAATTATCTTTAAAATGTATATCGAGTAATATTCATGATTTTGTCTCTGATTGTATTCATTATAATATTTAATATATTAAGAGATAGGAGGATTGTCTACGTTAAACAATGGGTGGAGGAAGGCATATGGCAAGTGAGAGATTTGATGAATGAAGAAGGAGTTTTCCTCTCATTTGAAAACTTCCGTAGAAAATTTCCCAATGTAAAGACTAATTATTTACTGTTTGCTGGTGTTATCGAGGGCATTAAAGACATATCAAAATAAAATCCAATGCACATTGACGCCAAGATATAAATTACCCCCCCTCTTTTTCCAGTTTTTATTCTTCGGTTTTTCCTTTTGTCTTTATCTCTGTCTCTCGTTCTCGAGTCCTCTCACTCCCGGCCTCTCTTTTCTTGATTCACCACACCCCCCCCCCCCCCCCCCATTCCCCCACCCCCCACCCCTCATTCTATCTTTTTTTCTACCCTCTCTCCAGTATCTCTCCGTCTCTCCCCCCCTGCTCTCCCCATTCCCCCCCTCCCCCCCCCCCCCCCCCCCTCCGCCCCTCCTTGCTCTAGGTTGTTCACACTTTCTTTTTTCTCCCCTTTCCATCTTCTTCTCTCTCACACTTCTTAAAACCCCCCCCCCCCCCCCCCCCCCAACCCTTTCTCCTCTCTCTCTCTCTCTCTCTCTCTCTCACTTCATCTCTCTATTCCTCCCCCCTCAGTTTCCCCCCTTTTTCCTGACAGGATTTCGGTATTTTCCCTGTGATCCCCTGTCTTCCAAGAGTTCATAGTTTATCCATATCCCACCATCTCCCGGATTTTTCTTTCCCCCCCCCCCCCCCCCCCCCTGCCCTCCCCCCCCCCCCCCCCCCCCCTTCTCCTCTCTCCCTCTCATACCCACCGTACCTCTTATCTTAAATGCAATTTTAATAATCTTAATGGAAATGCTAGTCCAGTTATGGTATGTGTGTGTTTGCAGCCTTCCCTGAAGAAGCCTTAAAGTAAAGGCGAAAGCTTGAAGGAAATGAAGAGTTGTGGAGTGGGAATGGATGTGCG
>JADBJO010021607.1:16525-24025 GCA_016801955.1 Conus betulinus
ACTGGTTTTGATTTTTTTTTTGTTTTTTTTTTGTATTTTCGTTTTACAAAAGTCGAGAAATTCAATTAACGCAGGACATCTTCCCCTTCAGCCGTTAGATCTGGCTCATATCCACGCATTTGTATGGTTGGAGAAAACAGTGTACAATTATGGAATTGGACCCTGCTTTTCAAAAGTCATCCTTAAATATCAAAAAGAATTTCATATCACAAAAGGAAGCTGAGTAACTGCTGTGAATTTTATTCTTGATATTCCTGTTTGACATTGAAGAATACTGAGTTTCGAAATCAGCGCTTAGTTTTCTTAAATGTTTATCTGAATCAAGTCAATAGGATGTTTTACGTGAGATCTTATTTAGCATATATCAAATTGATTTCACGTGGTTCTAATTGAAAGCTATTATAGGTCTGTCAATACTCCAGTCCACATGTGTTGTTTTTTATACCCTTTTCTGTCGCTTGTGAATATTCCACTTGCATCTAGTGCATGCTTTATAAACAATGAATTTCTTCGTGTTTGAAACTTATCCAAGACTTCGGAAGTATTTGTAGTTGATTTGATGCCTCTTCATTCGACTCACAATCAGTTGGGTTTTTTGGTTGTTGTTGCTGTTGTTGTTGTTGTTTTGTTTCGGTTTTTTTTTTGTTGTTTTTTTTTTGTGTTGTGTTTGTTTGTTGTTGTTTTTAAGGATACCAAAAAATGGCGTCTATGATCAAATTGTCCATTTAAAGCAATGATTATTTTAAAATCAGCTAACCAAATTAGCGCTGACAGCTAAAAATAGATAGGGATTTCTTTTCTCAACAACATGAGTTTTCTGTCGTCATAAATAAAGCATCAAAACCGACCTGGCATTCATCAGCAAAACTGTTTAGCACATCTGCTTCTACAAAAAGGTGGTTAGCGAAATGCAAGAGTTTGTCGATGCTCCGGTTGATTCCTACAAAAACACCGACACAGCCAGTCACGATCCAATCTCTTTTCTCCAACCTGCCATTTAATGTTAGAGTAAAACGAAAAATATCATCCGGGTGTTGCCTCACCGTGACATGATCTTTGTTATGGTTTTTTGCTGTTGTTGTTGTTGCTGTTGTTTTTGCGCGCCCTGTCACGTTTTTAAAAACTTTTTTTTATCTATTTTCTGTTTCAAGGTACCAAAAGTGTGTGTGTTGTGTGTGTGTGTGTGTGTGTGTGTGTGTGTGTGGTGTGTGGCGTGCGTGCGTGCGTGTGTGTGTGTGTGCGTTTGTGCGTGGGCGTGTGTGTGTGTGTGCGTGTGTGTGTGTGTCTGTGTGTGTGTGTGCGTGCGTGCGTGCGTGCGTGTGTGTGTGTGTGTGTGTGTGCGTGTGTGTGTGTGTGTGTGTGTGTGTGCAGCGTAAGGCACACGCGCTGCGTAATCGGAATTCAAGTCTCAGCTGATTTGGTGCCCATGATGTGAGGAGGGACAGTGTTGAAACAAAGTTTGGTCGGTGTGTGTATGGGCTCCATCAAACCCAGACGGTCTTCACTTCCATATCAGTGGGAGGCGCAGTGTTGCGGAGTGGTCGAGTCTGCAGTAGGAGTACATAGCCTCGTCTATACAGTCCCGGGACTTCGGGTTCTCTACGCGTTTCCTGTACATGGAAGCGTTCATTCCGAGGGGGGTTTTGAGCTCTCTAGACTGAGGGAGGCTTGTTTTGGACTGCCACACTGCTGTGGATTGTCGTCTGCGTCGAGTGTCATCGACGACCGACTTCCGTCACCTTCATGCTGTAGCCCACGGCCTCACTCGTTTATACATGGACTCCACTCTTTCGTTGCCAACAGTGAAGGAGAAGTCCAGTGACGGAACCAAGGGCCAGGGTCAGCGGGGGGGGGGGGGGGGGGGGCCAGCCTGGCGGACAAGCGTTCTGCTTGACTGGTGGTCTGGTTGACTGGTGGTCTGTTGACTGGTGGTCTGACGAACCGGCGTTCTGGTGGACTGGTTGACTGGTGGTCTGACGGACTGGCGTTCTGGGTGAACTGGTGGTCTGACGGACTGGCGTTCTGGTTGACTGGTGGTCTGACGGACTGGCGTTCTGGTTGACTGGTGGTCTGACGGACTGGCGTTCTGGTTGACTGGTGGTCTGGTTATCTGACGGACTGCGTTCTGGTTGACTGTGGTCTGTTTGACTGGTGGTCTGACGAACCGGCATTCTGGTTGACTGGTGGTATGGTTGACTGGTGGTCTGGCGTTCTGGTTGACTGGTGGACTGGCGTTGTGGTTGACTGGTGGTCTGGTTGACTGGTGGTCTGATGGACTGGCGTTGTGGTTGACTGGCTGTCTGATGGACTGGCGTTTTCTGGTTGACTGGTGGTCTGGCGGACTGGCGTTGTGGTTGGACTGGTGGTCTGATGGACTGGCGTTGTGGTTGACTGGCTGTCTGGCGGACTGGCGTTGTGGTTGACTGGTGGTCTGATGGACTGGCGTTGTGGTTGACTGGTGGTCTGGTTGACTGGTGGTCTGATGGACTGGCGTTTGTGGTTGACTGGTGGTCTGGTTGACTGGTGGTCTGGTTGACTGGTGGTCTGGTTGACTGGTGGTCTGTGGACTGGTGGTCTGGCGTTGTGGTGACTGGTGGTCTGATGGACTGGCGTTGTGTTGACTGGTGGTCTGGCGGACTGGTTGTCTGGTGGACCGGACTACCTGGCTGATGTGTATACCAGCGATGCAAAAGTTCTCAGGATTGGGAGCAGGGACAGGGAGTGTCAGTAACTGCAGCACAAAAGCAACAAAGTAATCAGACATTCATCGCTGCTCCAACAGCCAAAATAATGAACTCCACCAGCATATAACAATACAAAAATTTAAAAGAAGAAGCAACAACAAAGGAAAGAACAAAAGATATATATATATAGTTTTGCACACATTTTTTTTCAGTCGTACTACATTTCCCACTCGTGAGACATTTGAGTTTTATTCCAAACCTTTTTTTTTCAGACATAAATGGAACATTTCTCTTAGATTAGTTTTGTCCGACTCTCAGTAAAATTTTTATTGCTCATGACGCAAACGTAAATTGAAGATGTGATATCATACATTAGTCTGTATTCATCACTGACACCCAGGTAAGGATATATGACCATTGGGGCAACTATTCCCAGGAATGTGGGGTGAAGACTTTCCTAACACCTGACTGACAGCGTCTGGATGAGAATAGGTTGAGGTAGGTGGCAGTAAGAATTTTTAAAAAAATATAAAGAGAAGGGTTCATTACCGCCAAGAACACAGACAAACAGAGCACAGGGCGAACAGAATAGAATTTTTGTCAAGGAAATCCTGGGTAGGGGTACTGGGGGTGCGGGAGGGGGTGGGGTGTGGGGTGGTGGGGGTGCGAAACCTCTAAGTTTCTGAATGCAAGGTTTTTTTCTGCTTCAAAACGGCGTTCAGGATATTTGGGAAACACACGATTTTTCTCACGTCTCTGTAGACTTAAAGGGTTGGCCAAACGCCTGAGCAATCTGTCAACCGGCCAGTTCTCACGAGAGCGTTGCTACGTCCGGTTAGCACTGGAACCCCCGTTTTCTTTCGCAGTTTTCTGTGGAGATGAAGAAATGCCACACAGGCGTTGGCCAGAAGACACGTAATAATAATTCCATTACGAATTCAGTGTGTTCATGTTTCCGTCATGTTTGGGAGCATTTCCGCTTCATTTTGAGTTTAGAGGAACTAAAACATCGGGCATGTCCGTCGTATTTTTTCTTTTCTTTTCTTTCTTTTTTTTTTTTCCTGTACCACCCCCGCCTTTACTGTTGTCCTTTTTTTTTGTCTTTTGTGTTTTCTTCCTTTTTTCCCTTTTTTTTAATTTTTTTTCTTTTTCTTTTCTTTTGTAAAGGCAGTTTTTATTTGCTTTAATTTCTCTCTCTCCCTCTCCTCTCTCTCTCTCGCTCTCTCTCGTCTCTCTCTCTCTCTCTCTCTCCTCTCTCTCTCTCTCTCTCTCTCTCTCTCGCTCTCTCTCTCATTCTCTCTTTCGTACATATCTATTTGTTTGAATTCTACAATGGACATTTGTGCCGAAAGTTTAGTGTTACGTTTTATGGTGTACAAAGAGTCTGGGTTTGTGTTTGACTTAATGTACGATGTACGGGTCTCATTTCATTCCTTTGGGGGACTGTTGTTCTCCTGTCTCCATGCAGCGTTCGCTGCAGCTCTCAGTATGTTTTATTATAACGGATGTATGTTGTTCGCATTATAGACACTGGAAACAAGGAATGATACTTCACATTTAGTAAGGTGCCTTACCAAAAAAAAAAAAAAAAAGCCAGGGGGAAGGAGGACCCCCCCCCAGTTTTATGGGGAGCACCCTAGTGTCACATTGGTGTGCCACTTTGATTCATTCACACCATGTTGAAGGTGTAGTAAGTTATAAGTTTGTTTTTGTAGTATGTTGTGACGACTGCATGCATTGATCGTAGTGCACGATTAAGAGTAAAGAAGTGTGAGTAGTTGGGTGGAAAAATGTGTTAATGAGGGTTGAGTGGGGGATCGACACTCGTATACATGGGAAATAAAACACAGAGGCATAAAAAATGCTAAACCTTTCGTAATTAATGAAACTAACAAACCAACTAACTGACTAACCAACTAGCTGTGACCTCCAACTAACGAATGAAGAGCTTGGATAATAAAACAACACGAAAAAATAGTTTTCAAATTTCCGGAAAAAAAATAAAAAAAAAAAAAAAAAAGATCAAAGAAAAAAAAACAAAAAAAAAAAAAAAAAAAACCTGGAAAAAAAAAAAAAAAAAAAAACAAAAAAAAAAAAAAAAAAAAAAAAAAGAAAAAAAGAAAAAAACGGAAAAAAAAAAAAGAAAAAGAAAAACAAAAAAAATAAAAAAAAAAAAAAAAAAAAAAGGAAACAAGAAAAAAAAAAAAAAAAAAAAAAAAAAAAAGAAAAGGAAAAAAAAAAAAAAAAAAAAAAAAAAGGAAGAAAAAAAAAAAAAGAAAAAAACAAAGTAAAAAAAAAAAAAAAAAAAAAAAAAAACAAAAAAACAAAAAATGAAAAAAAAAAAATAAAAAAAAAAAAATAAAAGAGGGAAAAAAGAAAAGAAAAAAAAAAAGAGGGAAAAAAAGAAAATAAAAAAAAAAAATAAAAAAAAAAATAAGAAAAAAGAAAAAAAAAAACGGGAAATTTGATCAGCTTGTCGGTGTTTTATTGTCTAGTCTAGCTCTCGGCATCCTCTCTCTCTATCGTCTCCTCTCTATTCTGCTCTCGGCGTGGTGCGCGTATCCCCACCCCGATTCTCTTTCTCTCTCGGGCGAGTCCTAGCGTCAAAACCTCGCAAAAAGAAAAATATGCGACCCCGCTAACTCCGTAAAACGGTTGTCGTCCAAAGGACTCTGGCCTTGGGCCTAGTAGCTGCTAGCGAAGGCATCCTAAAGACTTCGAAGGAAATTTACCCACGGTAATGCTACCGTTTCTGTGGTGATCCAGGTTAGTGGCGGCGGGCTTCTCCGGTCGTACTTATCGATTGATGTGTGATTTGTTTTTCACTCCGATATGACTTCCTTTCAGCCCCCGTTTCCCTTCCCGGGATCCCCGTCATACCCCTGCCTTTCTTCCATTGGGAAACTGGCTGCTAGGTACTGGACTGATCTGTGATGAAGCAACTTGCGTAACACAGACAGGATCGGGAGGGGGGCTAGGAGATACGAAAACCCAATACCAACCATAACCGAACCACACAAGAAAATCACGATTGCAAGGGGGTGGGGGGGGGGGGGGGGGAGAGAAGAGGAGCGAGGAGGAGGAGCGAGAGAGAAAGGGATGGTGCGAAGAGGAGAGGAGTGAGATGTAAAAGAGAGTAGAGATTAGAGCATAGCGAGGGGGGGAGAGAGAGCGCAAGTAAGGGGGATTAGAAAAAAAGAGCGAGAGTAAGGGGGGAGGAAGGAGAGAGAGGAGGGAAGGGAAGACGGGAAAAATAGAGAGAGGGGAGGAAGGGGGGAGAGGGGATAGTAGCGGAGGGATATAGGGGGAGAGAGGAGTGGAAAGAGAGGGAGAGAGAGAGAAAGGAGGATTGGGTGGATGATACTTGGAACTAAATTAGTGTGTGTTATATGAGAAATAGAGAGCTATATCGAGAGAAGTAACTGATAGAGCGAGAGGTACGATAAAAGATAGCATCAGGAAGAGACCGATTCTTGATGGGCTTTTCTCCTTCACTATATATATGAGCACCACTCGATTTCATTTCCCCTTTCAAAGCCTCTAGTATTACATAGGGTCTCTCACTATCTATCACTACTCTATCTCTTTCCCTCTCATCCCTCATACTCTATTCCTCTCTCTCTCTTCTTCATCTCTCTCATCTCTCTATCTCTCCTCTCTACTCTCTCTCTCTTTCCCCTTTGAACCAGCATTCGAGGCACCATTTTGCCTACGTGTGTTAAACAAGGATGTGTGCCAGAAGCATGAGCCAGGGTCATGCCCACAAGTCATTGCCACACCCCATTTACCTCACACAGGTTTTATAGTGTAAGGGAAGCAGTTGTAACACAGACCGTTGGCCAGAAAATTAGTAGTGGGGACGGTTTCGTATCACCGCGTACCCCCCCCGTCGTCGTCGTCGGCGGTATTTAATGTGGCACGACGTGCTGTGTTTTTGTTAACGCTCCTTGTCCCGTTAGCGCCAGTTTTTCAGCCGCGTTCAAGAACAATTTACATTCGTCTGAGTTCTGAGGGAACCAAAACAGCAGGCATGGTGGTTTGTGGTGTCTCTCTTCTTTGCGCAGTGACTGAGCGAAGGAAAACCGTGCTTTTTCCGTCCCAAAGTCGCTGTCAGTATTGCTTTGCATGTCCTGGCTTGCGCGATGCTCTCTCTACCTCTGCGCTCTCTCTCTCTCTCTCTCTGCTCTCTCTCTCTCTCTCTCTCTCTCTCTCAATCACACACACAACACACACACACACACCACACACACACACACACACACACCACCAAACACACACACACAAACACACACACCACACACACACAACGCAAAAACACACCGCACACACGCGCGCGCTCGCACACACACAAACCACACACACACACACACACACACAAACACACACACCACACACACACACACACCACACACTGGAAAGAGTAATTGTCAGGGTCATGCTATTTGTAAAAGATTTGTGCGTAAAAAGCGTTTCTTCTAGGGGAACTATGGAATGCTCGCTCTTTCTACCTCTCACTCTCTCCTCTCTCTCTCTCTCTCTCTCTCTCTCTCTCTTACTCGCTGCATAACTTACAGGACCTGAGAGACACCATATGTGCATACATCTATGCAGACACACAAGAAGACAGACATACCACCCCCGACACCCCAATGTGTGTATACATTTATGTGTGTACGTGTGATTGTGTGTGGGCGGTGTGGTGTGTGTGGTGTGCGGCGCGCGACAGCATGCGTGTGTGCATTATGTGCATGTGTGGAAAAGAGAGAGAGAGGAGAGATGAGCGAGAGAGAGAGAGAGAGGAAGCAGACACAGGTGG
>JADBJO010021608.1:0-7500 GCA_016801955.1 Conus betulinus
TTTGAGAGGGATTACGATGGTTCTCTCAGGCAGCTAGTGAAGGGTTTCTAATTATTTAGTATATACTTTCTCCCATTCTCTCTTGATCTTCATTTTTTTTTTTCTAAAAGTTCATATCTTTGCCAAGTCATTACTGTAATGACTGAAGAATTGTTAGCCTGCACTTGTTTTTCCCCCACTACTTAATTGTTCAGTATCATATTGTTTGGTCAATCAGTGGGGGAGATTGCATCTCTTAGGAGATCCAGACAATGCTTTAGTTATTGAACAGCAGAGCTGACCACTCAGACTGTTCCATATCTTTTGATCTCCCTTGCATCCTTGAATGGATCCTCAAGCATAGGCTCAAAGATTGTCCATCACATTTTATATTGTTTGCATAATACTTTTAGTTTTTCGGCAACTTTTTTCCTCTCCACACTTTCGTTTTATTCCATTTACTATCCTTCGCTGGCTGCTTTGGGGGTGCTGTTGGATTCTGTTTTTGAACCCTTGGTGGTGAGAACACCATAGAATTATAGACTGTGGTGTGTCTCTATTGACACCAAGAGCACAGACACAATCAGCCGTGTCTCCCTGGTGAGTCCGATCCAGCGGACGAATGACCTAGGAGCAGGCAATGAGCAGGCAATATAAGACCTAGGAGCAGAATGACCTAGAAGCAGGCAATATAAGACCTAGGAGCAGGCAATACAACAGGCAATATAAGACCTAGAAGCAGGCAATGCAAATAGATCTGCCTTTGAGAGGAATTACAATGGTTCTCTTAGGCAACTAGTGAAGGCTTTCTAATTATCTAGTATGCATTTTCTCCCATTCTCTTCATTTTTTTTTTTTCTAAAAGTTCAAATCTTTGCCAAGTCATTACTGTAACGACTGAAGAATTGTTAGCCTGCTCTTGTTTTCCCCCCACTACTTAATTGTTCAGCGTTTTATGTGTGTGTGTCCCAACGGAACTGTTGAATGTGGTATATCTTTGGGAGTACACGCAATCAGCCACGCTTCCTTGACAAGTCCGATCTAGCAGACGAAAGGCCTGGGAGCAGGCAATATGAATGGTTCTGACTTCAAGATGGGGTAAGATAGGCTCCTAATGAAGGATTTTACATTTATGATACATTTCCCTGACTTTTCATTGTCGTTTTCTTTAAACACCTCTCTCCCCACCCCCACCCCCCTTTTCTTTTTCGCTTCAAATTTTTTCAAAGTCATTAATGTTATTATGATGGTATTGTTAGCCTACATTTTCCCCACTATGTGAAGTACTGACCACCTTATTGTTTATCTAAAACATGTGTCATTAATGAAATGATTGTGGTATCGTCAGCCTGCACTTGTTTTGCCCATTATGTAAAGCACTGTTCACCTTATTGTTAGCCTGCACTTGTTTTCCCCACTATGTAAAGTACTGACCACCTTATTGTTAGTCTGCACTTGTTTTCCCCACTATGTAAAGTACTGACCACCTTATTGTTTATTGTTAGCCTGCACTTGTTTTCCCCACTATGTAAAGTACTGACCACTTTATTGTTAGCCTGCACTTGTTTTCCCCACTATGTAAAGTACTGACCACTTTATTGTTAGCCTGCACTCGTTTTCCCCACTATGTAAAAGTACTGACCACCTTACTGTTTATTGTTAGCCTGCACTCGTTTTCCCCACTATGTAAAGTACTGACCTTACTGTTTATTGTTAGCCTGCACTCGTTTTCCCTTACTGTTTATTGTTAGCCTGCACTCGTTTTCCCCCACTATGTAAAGTAAAGTACTGACCACCACTATTACTGTGTTTATTGTTAGCCTGCACTCGTTTTTCCCCACTATGTAAAGTACTGACCACCTTACTGTTTATTGTTAGCCTGCACTCGTTTTCCCCACTATGTAAAGTACTGACCACCTTACTGTTTATTGTTAGCCTGCACTCGTTTTCCCCACTATGTAAAGTACTGACCACCTTACTGTTTATTGTTTAGCCTGCACTCGTTTTTCCCCACTATGTAAAGTACTATGTAAAGTTTATGATCAGCCTCATTCTTCATCTAAAACATGTCCTGTCCTCCTCACCCTTCAACATGACCTCAGACTCGGCTCTTTTCCCCGTTCCATTTGTGCCACTCCCACCCCGGCCCGTCCTGCTACAGCCCCCAGCACTGGCAATCCATATGCAGCAGTCAATATCAAATCGTCATGAGGCAACCCACCCAAACAGACACTGCACTGCTGCCGAGTCACTTCGGTGGTGTTCAGTGGAGCCTGTACTGATCCAACATACGCAGGACACCACCTACTAATTCCCTTCCCCAACCCCCTCTCTACTGACGACAAAATTGCTTAGTCGCAGAGCCGTGGTCTCCCTCCTCCGAAGGGTGCCATTACATTCGTTCAAGGACACCCCCTATGAAATCGCCGATACCGGTGACCCCGACAGAATCCAGCCAACGACCTAGACGTGGCAGGTAACTGAAACTAAGGTCACCAAGAGAGCAGAGAGTAAAAGACCACAGAATTGGAGACAATTTCTTTTAATACTGATCGATGTGAATGAGGATGATGAAGACGATGCTACGGATTTCCACTGTGGTCTGGGACTGCATGACGGGGCTGTGCTCTACGTTCACTTCATGATATATCCCGGTAGTAATCAGATCCAGGAGATACAGACTCCTGCAGTGTTGGTCAGAAATTTGAGCGACCCTCTCAGAGACGCATCCAAGCAGTGGATGAAACACATCTGTGCGGTCCCCGTCTTTCCAGTTGAGTCAACTCAAACTCCGGGTAGGAGCCGGTCGGGACAGAAAAAACGGTGTTATTTTTTCTGTGTAGATTTAGATCTGCCAATGGTTGTGTCCAATAATAGTAATAATGATAACAATAATGATGATAATAACATTATTATCAATATTAGTAGTAGTAGTATCGCTATTATTATCATTATCGTTGTTGTTGTTATTACTATTATTGTTGTTGTTGTCACTGTTATCATAATCAATTACAATAACAATATTGAGAAGCAGAAGCAGAAGAAGAAGAAGATATTAAGATAAATTGACGATGTCAGACAACGGAGCACAACACAACAGAATACAAACACTACACAAGAGAGAATACACAGCACTGCGGTATACAACGCCACACATAACGAAGTACATAACAAACATCCGCGAGCGCGTGCGAGCGCGCGCGCGCGCGCACACACACACACACACACACACACACACACACACACACACACACACACACACACATCCTCGCGCGCGCCTGTGCGAAACCACACACACAAAACACACACGCAAACACACACACACACACACCCTCCCCCTCCCCCCAGCCACACACACACACACACACACACACACACACACACACACACGCACACGCATGCGCGCGCGCACGCACACGCACACACAGGCTACACAAGACAAGACCAAACAACATAAAACATCACAACAGAGTGTAAAACACACACACACCATACCCATACTAAAACACTACACCATACTACATCATACCACAGAAGACCCGCTTCGTAAAATAGGCCTCGGTAGATCGTGCGTACACAGAGAGACAGCGACCCCAAGCAGTCAGCAGCAGAGGTTGTTGTCCTGTCGGTAAGAGAGGCTGTCACCGAAAGACCACGAGTTGCAGCCAGGGCTAGGTGTCAACGGCCTTCTTCACACACATCACTGGGTGCAGCAGCAGCAGCAGCAACAGCTGTGGCCACATGCGGCGCACGTGGGCTGTGATTGGGCATGCCTTTTTGTGGTTAAGAGACCCGTGGACTATTCACGACCCATCCCTCCTCCTCCGCAAGGCGACCGAGGCACGCACGTAGGGCTGTGAGGAACTCAGGCCCTGTCAGTTTTTTGTGTGTGAAACATGCTTCTGTTTCTGCTGTATGTCTTGGCCCTTTCATGCATCCCACGATGGGTGGTTTGGTTTTGTGTTTATCATCAGTGTTGTTTCCTAACGGTATTGGGCAGGCAAGAAAGTGTTATTTTCATGGACCCACGTGGCCGTTTGTTGGGGACTAGAACTAGCAGCAGAGACAAACTTTACCTCAGTAAAAAGGGCCAGTAAAAGCGATAAGAATAATAATAATAATGATAATATGATAATGATAATAGTAATGTTAATGATAATAATGATTACAACAACAAACACAACAGCAGCAGCACCACAACAACACAATAATAATAGTGATAATGATAGTAATAATAATAACGAAAATGATGATGATGATAATAATAATAGTAATAATAATATGATAACAAAAGTATATAAATAAATAAACAAGTGAAGAAATCCAGCCAAATGATAAAAACTGGCAAAAAACAATTCAGCCACACACACACACACACACACACACACACACACACACACACACACACACACACACACACACACACACACACACATTGTTGAAGACTACATAGACTTAATTGGGATGGGTAAATCTCCTTAACAAAAACAAACAAAACAAAAACAAAACAAAACATTCGTCGTCAAACCGTCGATATAGAAAGGGCTCATCATGTCGAATACTGTCTGGGAGAGTATTCTGTGCATTTTGATGTTTGTTGTTTGTAACGTCGAAAGAAGACATAGTTGTCCAAAACGTTCATCTCTTTCTGGCATTGTATGTTAAATTAGCAATAGCTTACACCATATATTGTCTGGACATTTGTAGTAGCTCGCTTTGGCCACCATAACAACCATTATGATGTGGTCCACATCTTGTTTCTCAGTTATTTCATCATAAATCTCCCACAGGTTAACATCACTGGGATTCTAGATAATTATGTGATTCCCTCTGTATTGATTTGGTGAAAGCGTTAGATGTCAGTGACTGCAGGCTGTTATATAGATAGCTCTAAGTTTGCCTCGCAGGAAACACACACCTGTTGACTTTAGCATACATTGACAGTCGTGAACGAACATTTTCTTGTGATTTCTTTATATGGTATAATTACATAATTTGTCTTATATGGAGTATTCCAAGGTTTTATGGTAGGTTCTTTACCGTTTCGTGTCTGAATTAATGATCTCCCTCTGTAAAGTTAACATTACAGTGAACTCTAATGTGATAATACTGCACTTAATGTAAGTAACTGAGATTAAAACTCTGTTTCTGCATTGTTACAAATGAATGTTTCTCTTTAATGCAAATATTATGCAGGAAAAATATGGTCAAATGTCAATAAAACAAAACTCATGCTTTTAACAACAACAGAAAGATGGCAAAACAATATCATCTGATTTCGGACAAAATCATAGAGAGTAATCTGTCTCTACTTACACGCATTAATATTGTATGGAAATGGTATCAATTTATAAAACTAAACATTATAAACGCACACATTATTATTTTCAATAAATCATATTAGCACACAATGTACGTCTCCCGGCAAATAATTATCTCATCATTAGCAGTAGGCTACACTAAAAATGTTCGTGGTTATCTAAAGATAACGTGTACTGCCCGTCTGGACTGTGCACCTCACAGGGTCTGCCTTGTATCAGCCCTAGCGGGACCCCACCTGTCCCTAACGGGGGGTGGTATACACAGCGTACACAGAGCGTGACGGGACGTGTCTACTCTGACATTGCACGCGCGCGCCATGGTCACGTCACCTGGCGTCAACAACGTCACATCTTCTGGCCTCTGCAAGTTTAGTGGCTAATAATGAACTGGGAGTGCGTTTCTAATTCTTCGGGAGCGTAGTCTATTTGTCGAGGCAGATGTGGTCGGTATGCCATTTTCTTTCCGATATTTTGTGTGGCAATTAAAGGTATGTACAGCGAATAGAGCTGTGTGAAGGGCGACCGAAACTGAGTACAGCGATAAAAGCCTGGTAAAGTATGGCTTGGCCATGGTATCGTAGTATGAGTTGATTCGATGGAAAAGATGGCAACACAATGAACGGATGTGTATTTCTTTCTTCTTCTTCTTTTTTTTTTTTCGCCTGCCTGAAGGCAACGAGTACTTCTGACACTGCCATACAAAAGAATCTGTTGCGCTCAGTCACACAAACAACAATAAATGTATTTCCAAGCCGATTTTCCTTTACTCACACTTTTCGTCGGCATAGCATCATCACAGCCACGCCGCGTTACCCTCCTCACTGACCAAGAATAATTTTTTACGGTTAACTTAGGCTGTCAGGGTCAATGTTACCGGTCTTTCCCTTCATTTAGTTATATGTGATGGTCAGTTAGCTGCTGGACATGAACATCATCAATAAGTTGTTTGGCAACGACATCATTAAGTAGCTGTTTGACATCGACATCATCAATTAGCTGTTTGACGTCGACATCATTAATCTGCTGTTTAATAACGACATCATCAATTAGCTGTTTGCTGTTGACATCATCAATTATCTGTTTGACATTGACATAGTTAGCTGTTTGAGATTGACATCATTAATTAGCTGTTTGACATCGACATCATTGAATAACTGTTTGTCGTCGACACAAACAATTTACCTGTTTGACAACGACATCATCAAATATCTGTTTGATGTTGACATCTTTAATTAGCTTTTGATGTTGACATCATCAATTAGCTGTTTGACGTCGACATCAACAATTAGCTGTTTGACGTCGACATCAACCATTAGATGCTTGACGTTGACATCATCAGTTTTCTGTTTGACTTCGACATCATCAGTTTAGCTGTTTGACATTGACAGCATCAATTAGTCGTTTTGACGTCGACATAATTGATTGACATTGACTTGACTTTTTTTCCCCATAAAATGGCATTAAACTCTGCCCCTTACCTATGTGGGGGACACATCGTCTCAGACTGTTTTTTTTTCTCCATAAATTGGCATTCACACGACCCCTTGCCTTTCTTGGAGGACGCTTTAGTATATACATAGACAGTCTTTCCATAAATTAAATTCACACTACTCTTTACCTGTCTGGGGAGGGGGGAGGGGATTTTATCTGAGACATGCTTCAATAAAAAGGCATTCATACTACATCTTACCTTTTGTGAGACACGTTTCTCAGACAGGTGTCTAAGAAATGGCATTCACTCTACCGCTCACCTTTTTGGGGGACATTTTCTTTCAGACAGGCTTCGGTGACATGGCATCCACACTACCCTCTAACTTTTGAACATCGACGTCGTCAATTAGCTGTTTGACATCGACATCAATGATTAGCTGTTTGACATTGACATCATCAATCAGCAGTTTGACATCGACACCGTCAATGAGCTTGTTGACGTTGACATCATCAATAAGCTGTTTGACATCGACATCATCAACTACCTGTTTTGACATCGACATTAATAAATTAGCTCTTTGACATTGGCATCATCACCTAGGTTTTTTTTTTTTTTTTCATCAACATCATAATTACCTGTTTCCATCGACATCAACAATTAGTTGTTTGACATTGACATCATCAATTAGCTATTTGACATCGGCATCATTAATTAGCTGTTTACATCGACATGACTAATTACCTGTTTGACATCAATTAGCCGTTTGAC
>JADBJO010021608.1:20000-29274 GCA_016801955.1 Conus betulinus
AGTTCTAAATTTACCTGGTAAAGACCAAACTTTGTTCGCATTTAGACCTAAGGTTCTAGTTCTAAATTGGGGGAGCATACTTATATGTCGTGTACTTGTTACAACTAATTGAGTCTTTTCTTGCTGCAAATTACTGTTGAATTCGATTTTTTTTAAGTCATGCTTTTTCTCTTCTTTCCCTTCATATGAATATAAGTTTGGATGGAATATGCACATCAGTCTGTCTTTTAGCTCTGAGATAAACAAAATTATCACCCCTGACTTCTTGGTTTGAGAGAGAGAGAGAGAGAGAGAGAGAGAGAGAGAGAGAGAGAGAGAGAGAGTGAGAGAGATGTATGAAAGTCTTAACTGCTCCGTCATCAGTACCTACGCTTCATTCCTTGGTCAGCAACAGAAGCACAGGTGACAAACTGTCAGACTGTCCAAATAGTACAGGTGGCACTCTAAAGCTACACCTTTGCTTTGTTGTCTTGGTGCCGGCCAAGGAATGATACTGTCGGCACTGCTGTTGGAGCAGCGAGCGGGTACACGTTACATGTCTATCACGTCAAATCCATCACCATTTTCATTCTTCATCCTCCCTCTCCCTCCCCCCCTCTCCCTCTCTCTCTCTCTCTCTCTCTCTCTCTCTCTGAGTGTTGTGGTCGAGTATGTCTGCTGACGCAATCACTGTTTGTCACCTGGTGTGGGCGAAGTACTGGTTCACGTTTCTGTCGCGGTCATATTCGGACACTTGACATCCTGTTTTGTTAACATCCTGTGGTATCGCAGAGCTCTCTCTGTGTGGTATCAGTTTGGAATGCTCTGCTCTCTCTCTCTCTCTCTCTCTCTTCTCTCTCTTCCTCTCTTCTTCTTCTTCTTCTTTCTTCTTCTTCTTCTCCGCCTTTCATAACAGATACAAAATAGATACAGAGATACATCAAAAGGTCTCGTATTGACCTCCTCATTACACACGTCACCTAACAGAGACACAATCATGCCGTTTTCAAACTGCTCTCTAGCGTTCTAAACAGTCCCTTCATAGGACAGTGAATAGAACCCTTTAGAAAGTACATTGACTGTTTCTAGAGTCGTAGAGAAGATACATCTGCTATGAACAGATCCGTACGGAAGTTTTACAGCAACTTTGAATAGAACCGTACAGAACTTACGACGACTGCAAACAGAACAACACAGAAGCTGCAATGATTGAACAGCACCCCACAGAAAGAATAGCGTATGTGACAAAGAAACATCCGAAAGTTCTACTCAGAATAGAGCAATGCAAAAACGCAAAAACAGTTAAACTGCTTCAAGGCTAGAAAATGATAATAGTAATAGAAATAATAACATTAATAATAATAATAATAATAATAATAATAATGATAACAACAACAATAATTATTATAATAATCAATAACAATATATAATAATAATAAATAATAAGTAGTAGTAGTAGTAGTAGTAGTGGTGGTGGTGGTGGTGGTGGTAGTATGATTATTATCATTATGGCGACAAAAATGACAACAATGATAACAACAACAATAATTATGATAATATTTAATAATACTAATAATAGTAATAGTAACGATGGTAATGACGATAATGCAGCTGCCATAGCTTATCGGCCGTAGGGACAGCGAACTCTCAGCGGTTCACTGTGTCCAGGACACGACAAGATGGAAAGCGGAGCCCATTCCTCTCCTGCATCAGTGAACTGAATCAGCCACCTGGTCACTGCTGAGTGGACAGACAGTGCCTAACTGAATCAGCCACCTAGTCACTGCTGGGTGGACAATGCCTAACTGAATCAGCCACCTTGTCACTGCTGAGTAGACAATGCCTAACTGAATCAGCCACCTAGTCACTGCTGAGTGGACAGACAGCGCCTAACTGAATCAGCCACCTAGTCACTGCTGGGTGGACAATGCCTAACTGAATCAGCCACCTAGTCACTGCTGGGTGGACAATGCCTAACTGAATCAGCCACCTAGTCACTGCTGAGTGGACAGACAGTGCCTAACTGAATCAGTCACCTAGTCACTGCTGAGTGGACAGACAGTGCCTAACTGAATCAGTCACCTAGTCACTGCTGAGTGGACAATGCCTAACTGAATCAGGCCACCTAGTCACTGCTGAGTGGACAGACAGTGCCTAACTGAATCAGTCACCTAGTCACTGCTGGGTGGACAATGCCTAACTGAATCAGCCACCTAGTCACTGCTGGGTGGACAATGTCTGACTGAATCAGTCACCTAGTCACTGCTGAGTGGACAATGCCTGACGGATCAGTCACCTAGTCACTGCTGGGTGGACAATGCCTGACTGAATCAGTCACCTAGTCACTGCTGAGTGGACAATGCCTGACTGAATCAGTCACTAGTCACTGCTGAGTGGACAGACAGTGCCTTCAAAGCCGTAAAACTCCGACCCAGCCTTTGGTTCCAAGCTCTGACTGTCAGATCCGCTGGCAAACGCTTTTGACCACTTCACTGTGAACCCCTCTGTAATCATCATCATCATCATAAAAATTATAATAATAATAGTAATGACGATAATTTGATGATGATGATGATGATATGATAACAATAATGATGTAATAGCGTCGAAGATATGATAGTAATATTAATGAGGAGGAGGAGGAGGATGGTGATGGCAATAATGATAATAGTAATAATAGTAATGATAGTAATGATAACAATGATAATGAATTAATAGTTATGATAGTAATGAGGTGATGATGATTATACTAATACTTCTAATAAAAGTGACCATAATGATAATAATAATAATAATAATATAATAATAATAAAACATGATAACAATGATAAAACTACTCCACTACTACTAATGATAATCATTATAATGATGAAAATAACGATAGCAATAGTTATGATGATAATTATATTTTAGCGATAACGATAACAATGATAACAATAATAATAATAGTAATAAACAACAGCTTATGATAGCACAGTGTCTACCAAGTGTCTAATTTAGAACCGAATCAGGGAAGCAGTCCAATTTTTTATCAGTTTGCCCATTGGTCGAACCAACTCCTGTTGTCACCTGGGCTGTGGCAAGAGCAAAAGCCACGCCTCGCGTACACCTATCCATCTCTCCAACCCACACCTCAACCTCATCCCCCATCCTCCTTTCCGCTGCTTCCCTTTCCTCCTTCCCCTCCCCTCCCCCCCCCCCCCCCCCCCCCCCCCCCACTCACTCCCATTCCCAACACACAACCCTTCCTCCTTTCATACCAGCACAGTTTTAGACAAACCACATTTCCTCCCTCCCCCCCCCCCCCCCTGTCACCCCCCCCTCCTCACGTCACCTACTCCCCCCCCCCCCCTCCTTCGTCTTTCCATCATTGTGTCTGCTGACTACTAACCCCATGACGAGGCGTGACAGGACAGGTGAGGGGGCTTACGGCGTTAGAGAATTAACGAAAGTCAACACTGAGGGATTATCTGCTCTATTGAGCCAGGTTAGACAATGGCCGCATGAGTGGGTTTGTGTACTGGTCTGTTAAGTGACGTTTGTTTGGGGGGGGGGGGGGGGGGCGGGGGGGAGGTGGAGGGGAGGGGATTTCTTCGGACGTTCCCCCCGTTGGGGGGGGTGGGGGTCCCCGGACGGGGGGAGGGGGAGGGGGATTCCCGACTCCTTCGTCTCTGTCTCTGTTCCCCACTCCCATCCCGCGACTCCCCGTCCTATCTCCGCATACCTCGTCTCTGTCTCTGTCTCTCTCTGTCTCTCTGAATCTGTCTCTCTGTCTTTGTCTCTGTCTCTGTCTCTCTCTGTCTCTCTGAATCTGTCTCTCTGTCTTTGTCTCTGTCTCTGTCTCTCTCTCTGTCTCTCTGAATCTGTCTCTCTGTCTTTGTCTCTGTCTCTGTCTCTCTCTGTCTCTCTGAATCTGTCTCTCTGTCTTTGTCTCTGTCTCTGTCTCTCTGAATCTGTCTCTCTGTCTTTGTCTCTGTCTCTGTCTCTCTCTGTCTCTCTCTGTCTCTCTGAATCTGTCTCTCTGTCTTTGTCTCTGTATCTGTCTCTCTCTGTCTCTCTGAATCTCTCTCTCTCTCTCTCTGTTTCTCTCTCTCTCTCTCTCTCTCTCTCTCTCTCTCCTCTCTCTCTCTCTCCTCTCTCTCTCTCTCTCACGGTTCGGCTGGAATAACTTGATTTATTATCCATATGACATCCCCTCCTACCCGTGGCGACTGGGCTATCATTATCCATTTCCCCCCCCATTTGTGCTTTATTATTTTCCCCCCCCCCCCCCCCCCCCCCCCCCCCCTCCTTCCCGGTGCTTCAAAATCGATTGTCTTGAATCTCTTTGGATTTTTTTGATTGTCAGATTGTTCTAAACATGCTCTCTTATCGCACCCACTCTCTCGCTTCTTTCTCCCCCCCCCCTCTCTCTCTCTCTCTCTCTCTCTCTCTCTCTCTCTCTCTCTCTCTGCAGCCTTACCCCCGCACTCTCTTCGCTCCTGCGTCTCTCTGTCTGTCTGGCTGGCTGGCTGGCTGGCTGTCTCTCTCTCTCTCTCTCTCTCTCTCTCTCTCTCTCTCTCTCTCTCTATCTATCTATCTATCTATCTGTCTCTCGCTCTCTATTTTTTTTCTTTTTAAAATGTAAATCCTGTATTGTATTGTAGTTCTAGTCACTTTTTGCATGCTTGCTTCTGCAGAGCGAAAGCAGGTTTATTACACGTTCTGTTGCAATGTTTATTTATTATGCTAAAAAAAAAGAGAGAAGAAGAAAATGCGAAATCATTTCAACTGTGTAATTTTTTTTTTTTTCTGTATTAAAAAGGGTAAAAATGGGGAAACTGCATAGAAAATACCTGAAAGCAATCCCAGTTGGTTTATCCTATGCAGTTAGGAAATGATATATTTTGTTTTGTAGATTCTTTTTTAGTTTGGTCTGTGTGAGTTTTCTCATTTTGTGTCTTTACATGATACATGTACCTCCTTTGCATACAGGCCGGTGGCCTTGCAGACAAAAGCAGCGACGACGAGAACAACACCGACAACAAGGACAACAACAAGAACAGCACATTAGATCAATTAAATTAATGCCCTGCGCATGCCTGCACCCTACGTGAACACAGCACAGGCTTCCACGGGTGGTGCAGGATTGCCGCCAGCTGGTTTCTTCGGGCAGTTGATGACAGTATTTCTCTGGGTCCCACCTGCACCTTTGGGTGTCTTTTATTAGTCAGAACAACAACGACAACAACACCAACAGCAAGGACAACCATACTGCCACCACCACCACCACCCACCACCACCACCACAACAACACAATAATTCAAAATGTTGTCGGTAGACGCTCTGTTGTGTATGCCAAACAGTACGGATTCAACGTTGAACGATAATTTATCACAATTTTGACATATCTTAAAAAACTAGTTCAACATTGTGCCAAAACATCTGTGAAAACGGACAGGACCAAATGGATTCAAGCTTTGTTCTTTTTCAAAATGAGCAGGGATCAGTAGACCCCGACATAATCGTTCAAAATTCGTATGGTTTCTCCAACGTAGCCTGACGGTATAAATCCTGCTTGATCCCCATGTCTTTATGTGGTTGAAAGTGTTTTCATTCTGTTTGTTACACGCGTTGACCCAATTTTGTATTTAACATTCAGAAGTGGGACCGGTCTCCAGTGTCTGAAATATTCTCTTGGTTTGTCACTCTTGGGTACGGAAATTATGACTCTTCTTTGAAATACTGACAATTCGCCTGTGACAAAACCCTCGTTTAATGATCGAATCACTAGATCATCTACCTGCCTCCAGAACAAAAAGGAAAGAAAATCAATTGTCGTCCCATCTATGCTTGACTTTCTTTCCATTTTAGCATATTCTTAAATGCCCCTGGGTATTTTTGTTTATTATCGATCCTTCTAAACTATCAAATTCTGTCTAATTCACCTGGCTAACCCGTATGCGTAAATACCACTATCCATTTTGGGGGGTTGTCTTTCGTTGTGTAATTCTTGAAAAAACCTAAGGACTGTGTCTCTTTCAACATCTGATCTCTGTCTGATAGTATCCGGTCGCCATCTGTCTTTAATTTTAACTCCCGTTTCGTAAACAAAATGTCCTTTTTTCTAAAGAGCAAAAGCATTTATAGACTTTTTCGCCTTGAGATGCCCATCTCGGGTTTGATCTTAAATTATACCATCCCACGTTTGTTTAACATAGTTCTGCTTATTTTTCATTGTTCACGACCACTATATTATCCCTTTCTTTCTTTCTTTCTTTCTGCGTACGCAGGCTGATACTCTGCGGACACTGCCTGTATAGACAAGCAGTGGAGATTTGTGTGTATGACCGTTTTTCATCCCGCCATTAAGGCAGCCATACTCCATCTTCGGGGAAGGTGCATGCTATGTGTAACGTGTCATCCATACCAACGGAAAGTTGGTGATGGGATTTTACGTGTGTGCAAGATGTTGAGCGTGCGTTCACACACGGAACCTCGGTTTATAGTCTCATTCGAAGGGCTGTATGGGGAATAGAGTCCGAACCAATATGGGTCTTCTTCAAGTAAAAAAAATAGATCACATTTAACATTTAGGACAGTACAACAAAGAACGAAGAGAGACTTATCTGATGTCCATATGGTGTGCTGTGAAGAATGGCCGACAGAAGGGCGGCCATTCTCCACAGCATACACACCCTTCTGTCGGCCATTCTTCACAGCACACCATATGGACATCAGATAAGTCTCTCTTCGTTCTTTGTTTGTACTGTCCTAAATGTTAAATGTGATTTTTTTTTACTTGAAGAAGACCCAAGAAGTCGAAATGCATCGTGTCTTGTCCTGTACTTTGTTTGTCAATGTCCTTGGCGGCAACTAACCCCCACTCTTTCTAAATTTTGCTTCGTTCTCCGCCATCAGTCGCTCCATTTGGTTATCCACTTCAAATTTGAAAACCAACTCAATTACTGCATTTTTTTGTTTTTGTAATTGGTTAACACATTTACAGTTATAGTGATCAAGACTGAAATTCAAAACTACCTTGATGCCTTACAATGATATATCTAAAATACACAGTTCTTCAATTCTTTATTGAAATTCTAACAGACAAAAATCAGTCTAACCCTTTTTGACCATAAATGTTCATAACAACGCGCAGGCCCATCGTATTTATGAACAGTATAATGTAAATTGTTAACCTATCCATGATTATTTTTCCACTTAGAAATCGAAATTATTACTTAACAATAGAGCAAGTACCCTGGACCTACTATCATTTGAAAACAGAAAGCATTCGTAGATCCATTCAGTTTGAGTCTGACGCTCTCATTTGTTAGTAAAGTGTTTATCTTATCAAAGCTATATGGCTTGTCTGTTTTGCCTTGATAATTGAAAGACATCTGATCGTTTTCCATAGTTACCGAGACTCAGGCATTTTAGAAGGGCATACCAAAGCAACAAGCTGCTATGCTGCTGTAATAGTGCCATTGTTTCTCATGCTCCATGAATATGTTGAAGAATGTCGTGATCATCCATGTAAACAATTAAAGCAAAAACTTAAAACCAACAAACAAACGAGCAAGCAAACGAACTAGCAAACAACCAACCAACCACAGACAAGTGAAAAGAAAACGAGGGCTTCGTCCAAAGGCCGAACGGAAACCGGAAAAAAAAACAAAATCAGTATAATGACTGTGCGTGGTCCCATGCGCACGAGCCTGGGTGTATATTGGTCTGTGTTCGAGCCTGAATGCCTGTGTGTGAGTGTGAAGACGCAATGGGCACATTCAGTCCGGGAATACTAACAATACACACAATGACAATTAGCACACTGAGGATTGGCCTACGGACTTTAGATGCATTGACGAAAGGTGCTTTTAGAACTGACAATAGGCACACTGACAATAGGCCAACATGTTGACGTTAAGCGCATTGAAATAGGCACACTGAAACTGGTTCATTGACGTTAGACAAACTGACAACAAAACATACTGACATTGCACATTCTAAAAAACTGACGCATCAACACTAGACACATCGACAGTGTACACACTGACATTAGACACGTTGACGTTCAAAACATCGACAACAGGTACACTGAAAATCGACACATTGAAAATGGGCGCGTTAAAAACCAAACACATAGACAAAGAGACGCGTAGACAATAAGCGTAGACAATAAGCGTACATAAATCTCACAGTGACTATATATAGGCACCAGCATTTTTAGATCTGTTTCTTACTGTTGTATAACAATAAATGGCAGAGAACAAATTACGCAAGACGCAATTCAGAACTTTAGATTTTAATGCGCACAGAAGATGGCTTGAATATGGAAACATCCACAGAATCATCTTGTCCTGCATGTAGATACGTTATTGATGCCGAAGAACACTTTCTGTTCCACTGTACTGAGTATGATGAATTGCAGGTACATTGTCCATTTTTCTAGTTAGACAAAGCTAAAAGACACGATGTTGTTATCGTGTTATCATCAGATGACGAACTTGTAATCAATCTCATTGCGAAATTCATCACGGAAGCACTGAAAATTAGACAGATGAAGGATAGTTAGCATTAGGATAATGCATTATAAGAGATATATGAATGAATTATACCGTTCATTCATGGGGAGGAAATCAATAAGATGCAACATCATCATTTGATTGCCTGGATGGTCGAGTCAGTCTCACAGTTTCCGTCTGTATGTTTATTTGTTCTTTCTAACGTTGCTGTATTACTCCCGTGTGCCATGACATGCGGAGATGTTACAATTTCCTGAGTTTTGTTTGTTGTTTGTTTTTGTTTTTGTTTGTTTTTGCTTGTTTTGTTTTGCGTTTTTTGTGTTTGGTTAACCTTTGATTTAATAAACACTGGGAATATGTGGATACTCTTTGTTTGCAATGGAAGAAGAAAGAGGTGAATGTTATTGTCCAGATATCCCCTTCCTCCCTGTCAAAAGACCTCTGTGGTACTGACAATAAAATATCAAAGAATCCAACAACAAAAAAAGTGCAGGCACCGGCGTTCAATTTCTCTCTCCATAATTTCCAGTTCCACTGCATTACTGACGTTGGGAGGCGTGGTGTTTTGCTCTGTGAAGTCTCCCATGGGGGGTGAGGTCAGCGAGACAGAAGGCCATGTTACGCACTTGACCGACTAGCGTGTTGTGGTCATCACGGGGTGTTGACACTGGGCATTAGAGCGGGCTGGACCTCACTGGCCAGCACACGGCCCGCGGAGAGAACTGGGCAGGGGATGCAGGGACAGTGCGGACGGCGCTAGCGGTTGGTCACGCTGTGCACTTGGTCAGAGG
>JADBJO010021609.1:0-29274 GCA_016801955.1 Conus betulinus
AATGGATTCTCAGCCAGGTGGCAGGCAGTACAAGGAGCTGCTGGGAGTCCACAGGCCTAACCTGACCCACACCGTCCCCCAGTGCTGCAGGAGTCAGTGGGCCCACCTGCCGGGACCACCTTGCATCCATCCCAGCATCACAGGGAGGCTTGCCCAGGTCAGTGGTGGGGTGAATCATCACAATGGTGTAAGATTAGGGAGAGGAGACTTTCGTGGCTTTCTTTACAGTGATGAACTTCGTGCACAGTCTCTCTCTCTTTGTGAAGGCTGTGTGCGGGCTTGCAAGTGTGTGTGTGTGTGTGTGTGTGTGTGTGTGTGTGTGTGTGGGGTGTGTGTGGTTTGTGTGCATACCTACATGGGCATTCATGTTTTGGCGAGATAGAAGGGACATTGGGTACCCCCACCCCCACCCCCCCCCGCTAAGTAGATATGATTATTTTTGTCTTGGATTTTGAATATGCTTGTTGGAAGTGTGAAATTATGATGTGGCCTGTGTGTGTGTGTGTGGTTGGGTACGTGCTTGTGTGCACGGCATGTGTGTGTGTATATGTGTATGTACACATGCTCTAAATGCAGTATTCAGGGAATACATATAAAATGGTTTTAATTGCTCAGGTCAGAGTGTCCAAATCTGATAAGAGTTTATAAAATGTGGTTGCTTTGAAAGTGAATCTTTCTTTCCACAATTATCATCATTATTATCCTTGTGATTACTGTTTTTAATCATCATCATTGAATTACCACATCATTTTCATTGTTATCAAGAAATCATGATCAGTATTGCATAGCTGCCAAACCTCCCAACATTTTCGGGATCCTTCCTGTTTTAGAAATCATTTTTGAAATCCTGAATTTAATGGAAAAATCTAGAATTTCAAAAGTTAGTTTGAATTAAAGTGTTTGGAAGGTCGTTTTTTAGAGAGGACTCACAAACTATTGCAGAGTAAAGCTCAAATGATGTTATGTGAATATTGACAATTACATGAAGGGGACAGTCTGTTTCCTTTTAACCCATATATGTCTGCTGACTCAGAAGAGTTAGAAATGCTTCAGTTAAAAGCCAGATTGCCCTCTCTTCTGCCCACTCCGACCCATTCTTCCCTGGGAGTCCAGCCAGGCCTACCTGATGTATGCAAGCTGGCAGCAATGGTAGTGTTGATATTTATAGTATAATTATTTAACTCTTACATTTCAAACAGCCCATGGTATTGTTCAATAGACAGTGTTGTGTGTCATGCAGAGTGAGCTGGAAAAGCTGTACAGCATGAGACAGGAGCTGCAGCAAGCTGCTCATCGATGTGACAACATGGGTAGCAGGGAGAGCCTCGACAAACTGGACAGCTCCACAGAGTCGTCTCCCCTGTCTCAGCTGGCTGAGCAGGTCAACGGGAGCCTGGATGACTGCATTGGCCAGGTCAGCTTGGACCAGCTCTTTCTCACTGACTGTGTCAGCCACATCAGTTTGACATAGCTCTCACTCGTTTTCTGCTTTCCTATCTCCTTTCTCCTGCTGATTTCATCCAACAGGTTAGGGCTGGTTTGCTTTTGGGCGCTTTCTATTCATTGATCTCCTTCTCTCTCCACTTTATTCCTACTTTTTTTTTTCTTTCTTCATTGTTCTGTTGCTGGGTTTTGATGCAGGAGAGAGAAAAAGGATTAAGAGAAAGATAGAGAAAGATTGCACATATGTGTGTGTGTGTGTGTGGTGTGTGTGTGTGTGTTCTGTACTCATCTTCATACTTTCCTCTGACTGCTTTTTTCCTTAATGAAACATTAAGTTACAAGCATATTGTAGCAACGTGTCAAAGTGTTGCTGTCTGACACTCAGACCTGTCTATCCTCAGTGTTCTGATTCAGCTTGGGAATGACAAGGGACACTACTCTATGGCAACACACTATCATTCCACATGGATGAAGTCCTGACCAACAGTCACCCAGTCACTTCTAGTGATACAACCAGCTGTAACTCCCACTGGCATGACTGTTCCAACACCCACTGAGCTGCTGAAAACTGAACAGATACGGATTACATGACAATGGTGACCACACAAAAATCATGACCACCAATGAAATTGCAGCTTAGCCAACCCCAGCAGACTTCAAATAGAGTTCAAACCGTTCTGTGACAAGGTGCTGTAATGCTTTAACCCTCTTGCATTTGTTTCACCCGTGTCTGGCCGCTGTGTTTGTCTCCCTGGTGTTCATTGCGGCTACAACCGGCCGCACATGTTGCATTATTTTCCCTCACACACTGCGACCTTTTTTAAGTCAAGGCTGGCCAAAATAAATCTTAGCAGTAGTATGGGGGTGGGAAATGGTTCATTCACCACTGACTAGGGTCGTGAACTGACCGCATTCCATTGATTTCTCAAAAGATATGAATACTAGTAGCAGTTTTGGGCTGGAAAATGTAAGTGCAAGAGGGTTAAGGGCAAGGGGACTGCTGACAAATGTAGTTTTCTGCTGTAGGGATTTCAGCAGTGTTCTTGGTCATGCTGATAAAGTGTGAGTGGTTGCCAGTCCTGTAGTTCATCAGAATGTGGATGTGGCGGGTTAGGAGGTTAGGAGACCTTCATTTTTGTCCTGTGTATATCTGTAATGGGACAGCTTTGAGAGGATTTACTTACAGAACAATGCCTCGTTTCTTCTTCTTGAAAGACTTCTTAAAAGATCTTTTATTTCTGCATCGCAGTTTGTGTTCTCAAATGTGTGTTGTGAAGTATAATCAGAATATCTCTAATGAAACGGCTTTGAAATTGTTTATTGGACAATGCCTTCTTCTTTTCCTTTTCCAATGACAGCATATGAAATATCTTTCATTGATGAATTGCTCTTGTGAACTTCTGAAGAAAGTGTGTCTGATCTACAGAGACTGAAGTCCATTTTATTTGTCATAAGAAACAATTTTGCAATTGCATGATTGATCATTCATCTCTTGAAAGAGTCCTCCAAGTAAATGTGGTTTTTGGATCCTCTGTTGGTTAAGATCTTGATCAGAGACAGACATACCATCGTGTCTTGGGTGGTTTTTATTGATACACATCTATTTTATTCCTTGTTTTACATTATTTTTGTCCAAATGTCTTTCAAATTCTTTCCTTCCTCTCCATGCCAGGTCACTATATTGGAATTGGGATGAACCGTCTGACATGTGTCAGCTGTTTGTGTGACTAGCTGTTTTAGATTCAACTGCAGGTACATCACCTTTCCTCCAATCTAGATTGACTGCTGCTCAATCCAAAGAACATGTCCATGCTCTTGACAGTATTTTTGTTTATTTATTACAGAGATAAAGTCTAAATTTCTTAACATGTTTGAATAGACTATAGATACATTTGCTTTTGGAAGTATCTTCGTTTATTCATTACTGAGGTAAAGTTTAAACTTCTTCATCATGGTGATAGCCCTGATATTGCCCTTTGCCATCGGCTGGGCTATAAGCGACATTATTTACTGACTTACTTACATGTTTGAATACACTGTAGTTAAACCTGCAACTTTTGTTGGGAGCAGTTGGAGAAGAGACTTGAACAACTGCGGGACACGATACATCGGTGGGAAAATGTGGAGCGCACACGGAACGAACTTCGCCATTGGCTGCACAGCCGTGAGGAGGAGCTGCATGACATGGAGAACAGCCCCGCTAAGCTGCACGCTGAGGCTGCCGACCTGGACATCCAGAAACTGCAGGTCAGGGAGCACACATCATCCTCACACCACAGGGTCCAGTGAGTCTCGTCCCAGGGTCCAGTGACTTTTGTCCCATGGTCCAGTGAGTCTTGTCCCATGGTCCTGTGACTTTTGTCCCATGGTCCAGTGACTCTTGTCCCAGGCCCAGTGAGTCTTGTCCCATGGTCCAATGACTCTTATCCCATGGTCCAGTAATTCTTGTCCCAGGTCCAGTGACTCTTGTCCCAGGGTCCAGTGACTCTTGTCCCATGGTCCAGTGACTTTTGTCCCATGGTCCAGTGACTCTTGTCCCAGGGTCCAGTGACTTTTGTCCCATGGTCCAGTGACTTTAGTCCCGTGGTCCAGTGACTCTTGTCCCATGGGTCCAATGACTCTTATCTCTGTTACAGACCAAGCATTTTTCACACACTTTGGGCATATTTTTGGGGGGGGGGGGGGGGTGAATATGAAAGTTATCCTCATTGTTTGTAAACTTGCGGTAGAGTAACAAACAAACAAAAAATCATGATTTTGTCACTTTTTCTGTGTGTTGTTATTTTCACGGATCAGAAAATACTGAATAATTTACCATCCATAACTAGACCAGAAAATTTACATTTAAAAAACAAACAAAAACCCCCCCCCAGCTTTGAAGCACACTTAACAATACCCCACCTGTTTCAACAGCGATTCCGTGACGAAGTGAATGCTCGGGGCCCAGCCATCGAAGACCTGCTGTCAGAGTACCGCAGCCTGACCCAGCACAACCCCACGCTGGCGGACCCTTCGGTGATGGGGGTGAGGGAGGACTGGCAGGACCTGCTGGCCCAGATCGACAACCTGCTGTCGGCCAGGGACGCGGCCCTGCAGTCAGCCCGAGAGCTGCAGACCATGCAGAGCACCATGGACCAGGACCTGGAGGACTACGCCCGGGAGCTGGAGCGCATCGACAAGGCCGAGACCAGCATGCAGGAGAAAGGGATGCAGATGCAGGTAGGTGGTCTTGCCTGTGCTGTGGTCATAATTGAAGTTCTGTCTGTGCTGTGGTCCTAGGTGAAGTTTTGTCTGTGCTTGGTCTTAGTCTCGTTTTTGTGCGTTCCTTTATTTTATTTATTTTTTTTTTTTCGTGTTCAGCTTGCTGCTTATGGTTGTTTTTGTGTGTGTGTGTGTGTGTATTTTTTGTTTCTTTTTTTTTTCTTTTTTTTTTGATAGTTGTGAAGTCAGTATTAGCAATGTCCCAGGCAGGATTTATAGGTGCTGTCTCCAGTTACGATAAAATCACGTTTAAAGTTGGGTGCATGATATTCCTTTTCAGACAAAATTTCCAACATTTGTATGGCATTCAGACAATTGTGTTACATTGCTTTCAGCAAAGATGTTATGTGGCAAACTTTGGAAGTTAAATCCAGAGTGTTAGTAAGGTTGTTGGACTTGGCATTCAGGATAATTTTAGTAGAAAATAATAAGCAATGTTGAAAATACAGCCCCCCCCCCTCCCCCCCCCCCCCCCCCCCCCCCCCCCCCCCCCAAAAGATATTGATTACATCTTTTTTCATTGATAAGGGATTTCTATGTTTTTTATTAGCACATACTTTTATGGAGTTTTTTTTTTTTAATCTGTTTTTTGGCATTTGTGACATGTTTTGTGTCTTCATACATGGATGTGTGCTTTTATGCTGCAGTAAGGTGCATTGTAGAAGAGATTCCTTCATATTTGTTAATTTTCTTCTATAGGGTATTCATTATAATATCAGTTGTTGCATTAACCATCAGTTTCTTTTCCATTTTCTTTATGTTTTTTTGTTTTTCAGTGGTATTCTACGTTTGATCAGAGTTGAAAAAAAAAATTTTTCAAGAATTGACTTCTTTCTTTCCTGAATTCTTATATTGTCATTTTTCCATGCAATTCTTTTTCAAATGTTTGAATAGATAGTAAATGAACAAGTGCAGTAGCTGCTGTATGTAGTTTTTATTCATGTGTTTTTTCAGTTTTATTTTCTTGTGCTTCATAGTTTCTCAGTCTATCAACTTCATTGTGTTCTCTCAGACTACCTGATTCTCTGTCTGTTTCTCTCTCTGTCTGCCTATCTGTCTCTGTCTCAGAATGATTGCATATAATGTAATGACAATACTGATTGTCTGTCTATCTGATTGAATATGAAGGTTACAGTGACATATGTTTATTATCTGCTTAATTACATATCTATCATCTATCTATCAGATATGAAGGTCACAATGACATTTATTTTTTATCTGCCTGATTAAGTACAAATGGGTGAAAGGACATATACTGGTTGTCTGCCCCACTGAATACATACAAATGTGTGAAATAATGTATGCAAAAGAAATACTGTAGTTCTATAATTGCATCTGTATTTCACACACTGAAATTTTCCAAAGAATATTTCAGTGAATGGTGTGTCAGATTTCACTTTTTTTTTAAAAAAAAAGGTTAAAACAGTAAAAAAAAAAAAAAAAAGAAAAAAAAAAAGGAATCATAATCTTTGCGTTATATGGGAAAATGAAAAAGAAATGGATGCAGGAAATCTGGTGTGTGGTAGCAGATGCTTACTGTTTTTCCAGCTTTCCTTTCTTTTCTCTTTCATTGACCTTTTTTGTTGAAGCTTGTGACTGATTAGTAGGTTAGGCTGTTGTCAGAGGCTGTAGACTGTAGGCTGGCAGATAGCTCTGTGTGTGTGTGTGTGTGTGTGTGTGTGTAATGGAAATAAAAGAATATATATCCCTGGAGGAAAGCAGGGAGACTAGAGTGTAACTTTAGATGTGCACTATGAAGGATAAGTGTGTTGATGAACTGAACTGTGCTTGTATCCACTATTGTCATTACTGGTGATATTCTCAACAGGGAGAGTTGCATTTAATTTTGCACTGTACACAAAGAGTGACTAATGAGGCACTCTTAATATCAGTGAGCTGCACGTGTTGTAGGTGAGGGAGATTTGTGCTTTGCACATTAGTTTCAACTTGATCAAGTATAAAAAAAAATGTTTTTGATGCACAAAACAGCTGGTTTCACAGCTGGCCTGAAGTACTGAAAGGCTCAAGACATACTTTAGTTTACTTTTGAGCCACAGTGTTGCTTCAGAAGCCACACTTTCACATTTCTGAGAAGCTTGTTTAATTGATATTTTCCTCAGTAGCTACGTGTTCACAGTATTCTTTGTAATTATCATTCATTTTCCCCCATTGAATCATTTACATATGCAGAGAAATGGGTACATTACTTTGCATAGGAGAGGACACATTGTTCATTCCGGTGCGTTTTTGAGATGTATTTTAGAGTTGTGTGAATGAGTTGCTAGTTGATATGAACGCGTTGACAGCCCTGATATGGCCCTTTGCGGTCAGCTGGGCTGTAAGAAACATGATCTGATCTGATTGGATCGGACGCACTGTTCAGGAAGAACACCGTGTTATTTGCAGAACTGGAAAGGGAAAAAGACTGCACTGAATAGGGTGTTCTGTAAAAATTAGCGTTTTGTTGCAGACTGAACTTCATCAGCAAATGAAGTTCACTTGCCAAAACATTATAAGGAAAAGGCAAAAAAGAGATGGAATAAAGTATAAGTATTACAAGAGAAGACATATAGAGGGGTACATGAAAATGAAGCATTGCATATGACATGGATTTGATACCAGCTGCTGCACTGCAGTATATTTTCCCCAATGATCTGTGATAACTGAAGGTCAGTGAGGGGTAGCCAGGAGGAAGTGGAAGAAGAGGTGGGGGCAGTGTTCTACAGAACGAAGAAGAAGACTGGGCAGGCAGTTCAAGGGGAGAGGAATGGGGATAGATACCCTTGCCATTTTACTGAAGATCACTTGCCAGAGTTGGAGAGATGAGGGGGGTGAGGATGGAATGGTGTGTGTGTGTGGGGGTGGGGAGAAAGAATAGTTCCTAATCTGCATAGTCTACAGTATATTTAAACTGACATGTTTCGTGGACAATTTTTTTTTTTCACTAGAGTAGCATGGGCAGCAAATTGTCAGCATTATGATAGCAGTGGCCCGTGGTTGGCATCCTTAAGTGCATGTGCACCAGTTTGTGTGGTGTCTGACAGAGACAACTGTGACTGTGGGTGTTTATGCCTGTGGCCTGGTCTGTGGTGTACTGTGGGAGCAGAGGAGCTCTAGCTTCATTTAGTTCTTCATCGACTTGTTTTTTTTCTTCTTCTTCTTTTTTAATGTATGATTCATTTCTAGGGGAGGAGGGGAAGAGGGGTTGTTCCCAGAAGAATGTTTTTGAAACAGAATGTTAAAAGAAAATAACTGTGTCACCAGTGATTTTCTTGAAGTGCTTTAGTTGACGATGATGACCTCATTTCCCGCTTGTGACCCTTTGTCCCATCGCATTTTCATACAAAGTGGAAACAGTAACTAGTTTTTTTTGAAGGTTAGGAATTGCAGAATACAAGTGCCCTTCCTTTCAGTCTGCATGCACAGTTTGTGTATGCATCCCTTGCCCCAAATTATCTAGAGAGAGAGCTGGACAGCTCATGAATCACATTCCAAAAGGCACCATGTTGTCTGTGGTGTGCCTCTACCTAGTCAGTCTGCACTGTGGACTTTGTTCCAGGATAGGAGGCTGTGCCTCTACCCAGTCAATCAAACAAGAGAGAGACGGAGAGGCTGGGGGAGAGGGAAAAGCTGTCTGTTGCAATGGATTTATGGAGAACTGAATTGCTTAGAGGGAAGGAGATGTGAATGATGATTGATACCTGATGTGCTATGGTGATTAGTCGGGGTTCTGCAAAGTGTGCATGTATGTTAAGCAGAAGATAGAGGGAGGAAACATTGGACTTGATTTGATCGAGATGGCCACAGGGGACTTTCAGAAAACGAAAGGATGGTGGATGGGAAGAGGCAGTGGTAAGATGAGCAGTTCTTCTTCTCGCCCCTTTTTCAAGTGGTGTGAGGCTAACAGGGACTAGGGAGGAGCTGTTAGCCCTGGAAGGGCATGACTAGTTGAGGCTCAGAGTAGAAAGCAGCTGGTTGATTTAGGGCAGTTCTCAAAGGAGGATCATTGAGCATGCAGTTGACTAGTAAAAGAGTGGAACTGTCCCTCTCCCTCTGAATGAGCCTGTAGTTTAAGGTCTGACAATGGAGAGAGTGATAACCTACACGTATCAGTTTTTATGATATTGTTATCTGTTCATGGTTGTGATCCCATTTCACTGTCCGTATCATATTGACTGAGGTCATCATCCCATTTTCCCTTTCCTATCTTGTCATCATTATCTTATCCCTCCAGACCCCCCACCCTCCACCCCTGTCCTACTGACCTTGATGTGGAATCTGACTGGACACATGATGACAAGCATCAGGTTTTAGCCATGACCATTGCTTCCATCGTTCTTGCTGTTGTTGGTGGTGGTGTGTTTTTGATGATGTTAGAGATCCTACCCTGAACTGGTTTCATTTGCATGTACACAACACGCACACACACACACACACACACACACACACACACACACACACACACTCACTCACTCATGCACACACACATGCACATGCACATGCACACACACACATGCACGCACGCACACACACACACACACGAAGTGGAAGAGATAAGTAAGGCCTTTTTTGTTCAGATCAAAGACTGTGTCCACAGTGCTATCAGTATCCAAAAAGCTGACATCCTCAGTATCTTTAATCTTAGATTGCTAATGATTTTTGTGACTCACCATGTATTTGACAAATGAATAGATGAACAAAGGCTGAAACTAAAACAAAATGAAGAAGACTCCCTTTTAAGATGTACAGATGTTTGGCTGGTGGTGGTGGAGGGGAGGATGGAGATGGTGGAGGGGGGGGGGGGGGTGCAGGGAGGTGAAAGAAGTGTATGTGACAGAGTTGACATGAACCCTGTAGTTGCTTGTCCAGACTACTGTGTTCATGTAAACTGTGTTACATGTAAAGCAGGTGCGCAGGGAATAACTTTGAGTGTTTGTGAAATGACAGGATAGAAAGAACTTCAGTCAAGTTTGCTGAGCCTCTGGTCCTTCAGATGTCACCTTTGTGGCAGATAGCTGGTCAGATTATGGTTAATATTTTCCACCAAAGTTTTTTGGTTTTTGAATTGAGGTAAGAAAGAAAACCAACCTATCTGCTGTACAATTGTAGCAGATTCAAGACTGGGGGAAACGAAAACAGTGTTTGTGCTTGTGGTGTGAATATGTTGTATAGATACTTGAGGATGTGTGTGGTGTGCATGCCTCTGTGTGTGCATGTGATACTTTGACTTATTATTATTATTTTCCATTCATGTATTTGGATGGAAAAAAAAAAGCGCCAAGACTGAAGCAATGTAAGAACACTGAATCAGTGAAGAAAGAAAACAAACAAACAAAAAACCCCCAGCAACGAACCAACCCACTGACCACATTGTAAGTTCACAGGCAGATGATAGAAAGCAAGTCGTGTCCTGCAAGCAAGGTTCACTTGCCTTTTCAGCAGAAAGGCCATTCTGCCGCAGAGCTGGTAATAGCCATGGTAAGCAGCTTAGAGCTGCATTGTACTTCTGCTTTAACTGTCGGTGTTACTGTTGTCACACTGATATGACAATCCCTTTCCCCAGCAGTTCTCTTCACCTTGTCTCTGTTCAGTTTCTCTTCCTTCTCGTCTGTTCAGTTCTCTTCCTTCTTGTCTGTCTGGACACTTACCAGCCTGAGCGCAGAGCTTGCATGTGCTTCTAAGGGCTTAGAATTTCTTTGAGAATTTCTTTGATACTGCTGGACCAGAGAAATTGGAGGGATGTCTACATCCCTCCCTCCCATTTCCCTCTGCAGGACTGGGTAAGGTGGGGTGGTGGTGTTGGTAGGGGTGAAGAGTGGACAGGGAGGTGGAGATAGAGGGGGGGTGGGGGTGGGGGTGGGTGGGGAAGTGATGGAACTGTAGATACATTGAATATACAACACTCATTCTTTTTCTCTCTCACTGATTTTCTTTTCCTGTGCATTCATGATCTAAAACAAGCAGAACTCAAAGCTAAGAGGCTCAGCAGCTTTGGGTTGTATCAGTTGTCACACTGACTTGAAAAATTGAAAAGCTTGGAGACAGCTTATCTACTGTGGTCGTGGTAATTAAATCAAAAGGATTTTTAGACCTTTCCTGGTTTACCCGGCTTAAAATTGAGTGTTCGAGTTGCATTTAGATTTAGTACTGTACTTCTGATTTTTTGCTGAGTTTCCTTTCTTCTGACTCTGTAACATTGGAGCACTGACAATTCCCCACCACTAGTGTTATGTAGCCACAGATTACCCACCCAGATTAAACCAGCCTGAACGGGGTAAATCCATGGCTGGCTGTATAGCCAAGTCCTCGCAATGTGTGTACCTACCAAAGTGCTGTTTGCTGGCCACCGAAGGGTGTCGGTCGAACTTACTTACAACCGTGTGAAGAATGATTACTGGTGCCGTAAACTCCTAGAGACGTGCTGTGGAACTGCACAGTGGGTCGGTCGCATAGTCCGAGCATCGCTTCCAGTGTGTTCCCAGGGATTTACCAGTGGTGGTGCTTGCTCTCCTGCCTGGAGAGTATCAGATTGTCTGTTTCCATTTTTGACATACACTGCCGGTGACAAGGCCTTCATGACGTCTGAATTTGCTGCAACATTTCATTGGGGGCCTCTGCCCTTTGTGACATAAAACTTGTGTAAGTATCCCAGTTTCTTTTCATCTTCTTCCATGTTCACTGTGACAGTGTACCTCAGTGTCACATACTGTTGACTCTTTGTGCTTTAATGTGGTGAAGGGCAACCTTTCTCTCAGTTAACCGTGGTGTTTGGGGGTTTACTGCATGCTGCTGGTAGTTCTGGACTTGGGACTTGTGTTATCCTTTTATGCATGGCTTTGGGGACTCTTTCACTTGCATGTGTCTACCAGGTTCTTTGCTTGCTGTGTATTCCGTTTCATGTTCCTTTCTGCCTCTGTGTGTATACTTGTGTTTTGGGCTGAAACGCTGTTCAGTTGTGCTGTGTATTGGCCATGTTTGATCAAGCCCCATTTCGTGGCCCAGCTTTCTCACCGTTTGCTTCTTTCCCCTCAGTTACTCTTTCTGTTCTCTGTCATTCTGTGGTGATGTCCGACCATCCATCTTGGCTCTGGTGGGGTGTCTTTTGTTGTTTGAAGGGGTTCGGTTGTTTCCGCTTTTTTGTTGTATCCCTGTGTGAAGTATATATCCAAACGATCATCTTGGACTGTTGAACAGTATAATACCCAAGGCAGCATGTCTGCTGTGCATTTACACCCCAATATATGCATGTGCATGTGTGTAGAATCTGTACCTCTAACTGACAATACCCTTTTCTTTTGATGTTTTCTTGTTGGTGTTATCTCTTTGTATACCATGGACTTCCCTGCTTGGTTTAATTCTTTTCTTTCTTCGCTAAACTCATTGTTTTGGTGGTGGTGGATTTTTTTTTCCTTTTTTTTTTTTTTTTAAAGTTTGCATCTCATTTCATTAATGATGCCCTCCTCTGTCTCTCTCTCTCTCTTTGTGCATACCTATGCTTTGAATCTTCATTTGCATTTGCACAGAAGATGGACAGGTGTTTGAAACATTACATTATGACTGTGGTTGTAATTGAGAGAAGACTTGACACGTGAAGGATCAAGTTCGCAGTGTAGGTATTATATCATACCCCTAGATTGTGCCTGTTAGTGAGCACATCTCTCAGCCCCTCTCCTTCTGTCTCTTTCTGTCCATCTGTCTGTCTGTCTCTATCTCTGTCTCTCTCACACACACTCTTACGAACACACAAATACACACATATGTACATAAACACACACACGCACGCACGCACGCACGCACGCACGCACGCACGCACGCACGCACGCACACACGCACGCACGCACACACACACACACACACACACACACACAGAGACAAGCAGGCAAACATGTGCGCACACACATACGCGCACTCACACATATGTGGGCTAGACACCTGGGCAAAGCATATATGTACACACACACACATGCACGCACGCACTATGCACCCATGCACGCACTAATGCGCACCCACATGCGTGCGTGCGCGCACACACACGCACACACACACACACACACACACACACACACACACACACACACATTGATGAACCAAGTAATGATCTATGTGGATAAAAGAAGGTAAAAGGAACAGTGCTTGGGTTGTGCTTATAGTACTTAGCATTGTTCGATCACAATGACCACACTCAGTTCAGTTCATGTTGTTTACTGCCCAGCCAACTGTGGGGACGTATATCCAGGGTGATCACTCCTTACTGAATTTGAATGATAGTGGTAATAATAATCATACCAAACACATAGAATGTGAAAAGTGAAATAAATGAGAAAAGAAAGGAAGAAAAAATGAAATTGGGTGAAAAGAATGAATGAATCTTCTGTTTAATGTGGTTTAACCATAATTAGTGATGTTACATGGATTGGTGAAAAGACAAACCATTAAAGATTGTGTAGAAGACAGTTTCTGAAGTTGGTGGGAGTTGAGGGTAGTTTGACTGGGGGGAGATGGATGTTCTGAAGAACTATGTCTGGCATCGTACCTGTGTTCTGCAATGGATGGAGTTTTGAAAAAAAAAAAAGCAGATTAATGTTAAGACCTTGTCTTTCTTCCAACAGATAGACTGTACTGATGTCATGTTGACACTTTGTCTGTTCTAATGTTCACATTGAAGAGGTGGGCAATATTTGAGGCCTGAAATAGTTCAACAGGATGTAGGAAAGGGGATGGGGATGGGGTCAGGTGTTGCTGGTGGCTCTGTCAGACAGAATTAGATGGTATTTTAGGAATGATCGTCATGTCGTCTTGCCTATGACTTGGCAACCATTTGTAATTGACTCAGCAACAGTGTGTAGTCTTCAGACTGCAAAACAATGGATGAGGATAGTCTGCAGTCGAAGAACCTGACTCCACGGACTTCAGTCTGGGAACTGTTCAGTTCTTTGAGGACTTCTGACCAGTAGAACATTAACCTTACCGCCACCATCAAGCTATCAGCGTGATTATTGAAGAGCTTGGTGGGGGATGAGCAAATTGGGTGGCAGAGTGTTGGCAGGTGGGGGTGGTGGTGGTGGTGGATAGACTGTGAAGTGGGTCAGATGTAGTGATAAGATTAGAACCCTTTGCCTGTCATCAGGTGTGGTGGTTGGAGTTGAACAGTTAATGCCCAGCTGCCTATGGCTACTGGAGTATCCCCTCAGCAATGCCTTGGCCTGCTGAAATTCTTGCTACTTAACACACCTACTACTGGCTTGAGCCATAAGTATATCAGAACGAAGAAGCTGAAAAACTGCAGCCAGGCATTATAATGCCCATGCTTTCAGTGCAGACCTACTGGGTGTGTTTAGATCGCGGGTTTCTTGGACTTGTACCCAGTTAATTGTGATAGTTAACAGGGTTAGAGAGGCCTGTTCAGAAATGCAAGGTAGGTGTATTGTTGATACATACTCTACATGCAGTCACTCACCATGTCATTGACCTCTTGTGTCAGTTTTGCTATAGCCCATCTGACCACACAGCTCTTTGAACAAAATCAGATATGTCCATAATTATCTCCCTTAGTTCACAGCATAGGAGCAGTACTATTGGCATCCTCAGGCCAGACCAAAACTAGGCCAGTCTGAAGGTGCCACCAGTCCATTATACATAATTTTTTGATGGAGGATGAAGTGTGTTTTTCTTGGAAAGGGAGTTTCATATAGAGTTGACCATCCAACAACTTTGATTCCAGGAGATGTAATCCTTACTTCGGTGTGTAGTTAATTAAAAATGAGGCAAAGGAAAACAATTTATATCATTTTGATGAGACAATGAAATTATAATGAATGATCATGGTATGAAGAGCAAGAACAGACTATGTTAAGGTAAGATGGGAGTTCATTGCTGCAGATGTGGAAAATTCTTGCACTGATAAGAAAAAGTTTTTAATGTTTTTATCATTATAGCCCAGCTGACTACACAGAGCCTTTTCAGGATTGTCAAACTTCCACAGGAAAAAAACCCCAACAACAACATCACATCCTGAAAAGGTCATATAAAAAAAAAAAAATGACACTGAAAAAGGAACAAGCAACAATTGTAATAGATAAAATGGTAGGCAAACTGTTGACATGGCATGTAAAACTAGGCAGCGCTGGGAGCACCAGGCATTTCGGTTGATTTCCCATGCAAAAAAAAAAAAAACAAAGAAAGTAGAGGAAAAACATCTAAATGCCACAAAAACTACCCCAAAAAAAAAGCCGTTTTGGCAAACAGATCCAGTAGAACAGCAGGTAGAATCCACCTTGGATGGTTTGCACAATTTTTCACCTCATAGTTGCCAGATCAGAACTAAAAAGCTGGCTTGTTATAAACTGGTATAAAGAAAAAAAAAAGTCAACAAATGTCCAAAAACAAAAACAGGAGAATGACCCACAAAGGCAGAAAGACGAAAATGAATTTGTAAGAAAAAGGCAGAATGTTCAAAGAGAAAAGAGGAAGCTGGCTAGCACAGACCTTTCAGAAGACAGGGTAGCTATGATAGGGCCCCTGAGATCCTACAGGAAAACACACACACACACACATGCATGTTTGCTCGCATGCACGTACACGCACACACACACACATACACACACACACACACGGTCATATATGCACACATACAAGCGCAAGCGCACGCACATATGCATGCACACACACACATACACACACACACACACACACACACACACACACACACTCACACTCACATGCACATGTGCGCACACACACACACACACGCACGCACGCACGCACGCACTCACACTGGGAGACACAGATATTAACTTAAAATAATAACTTTTGTTCTCATGATGAAACGGTCATGTGCCCATCACTCCAGACTAAGGCTGCTTGTGGTACACATTCACCTACCACATATGCAGACACAAGGCACAGATAGCAAACAAGCATCCTTCTGTCAGGGTTCTCCAAACTGGCCAATATATCCGAGATGACATGTACACAGCAACAACTGCATTAAATATTGATTCAAGACTGACATAATCTACTGGTCTGCAACATAGGTCACTTAGGGTGGATATGAACGTTACCTTAGGTGATCTGGGGTACTCTTAGGTGACTTTTGGCAATTGGAAGCAGTAAGTAAGTAACAAAAATGGTGTCTTTGTTTCCATGATGAAACAGTGGAGGCAAAATTACTCCAGACTAGTGCCGATTATAAATTGTTTTGCTGGAGGACAAGTGTGTAGTTTTGATGCGTGGATGTGACAAATTAGTGGGACTGCTAACTTGTTTACATTTTCCCCCTCCATTCTGTATTTTGCATGTAGCAAATATAGTTTTCACAGTTTTATGATTTAGTTAAGAAAATACTGAAGTTTATCAGTATTTATATGGTGTTTTTATATTTTAGTTAAGAAAATACTGAAGTTTATCAATATTTATATGGTTCATTTAACTTTTTTACGGTGAGCTTTTTTACATCCAGTTATTGCCTGTTTCTGCTGAGTTACTTTCTTTGTTTTTGTTTTTGTTTTCCCATTCTAACATGCTTCACTGTTTGTGCATGCTTCTCAGCACTTCACTTGTCAGCATGATTTGATGTACTTAGTAGGAAACAGATGGTTGTGCATTTAACCATCTTTGAGGAGACGAATTTGAACACAATGTTAAAAGTGTTCTTATGTTTCAGAACATAATAGATATGTATATGGATAGGTTTGTGCATGTTCCTAAAACAGTGCTTGTATAGAGTTGGAATCCTTCACTACAAGCAGAACCTTAAAGTAGCAATTCAAAGATTGCTAGACGGCTGATAAGGACAAAAAATGACTCCAGTTTATGACTAATGATGTCTTAGATTATTAAAAAAAAATTTTAGAGGTGTATGTGTGTGTGTGTGTGTGTGTGTGTGTGTGCATGTTTGTGTGTGTGTGTGTGTGTGTGTGTGTGTGTGTGTGTGTGTGTGTGTGTGTGTGTGTGGCGCTACACTAGACCTGCTTCTTGTGTTTTCTTGACATGTTTGTGGTGTATAGCACTTGGTTTGTCTTGGATTGATATGTTGCATTTAGTGCAGTGCACTGCCAGAGTAATCTGTTTTTCTAAGTGTGGAGCGTAGGTGAGTGTGTAGTACTAGTAGTACTAGTAGGCTAGACACTGATAAAGTTGTGTATCAGATATTTGTCAATGTAGTGAAATGTGATCAAGACCCAAGGTGGGTGAAGTAAAGACACAGATAGGTCAAATTTGATTTTTAAAAAAAGGATTATTTATGATTTATTTAAGTTATTGATACATCTCTCTCTCTCTCTCTCTCTTCTCTCTCTCTCTCTCTCTCTCTCTCTCTCTCTCTCTGTGCGAATTTGATTGAACAATCAGCGCTACAGACTATTAAAATTTGTGTTAATTTTTAGTAAAGATAATTGCATGAATATTCTTTGGATACTATTTTTAGTCTAATAAAATGTTGAAGTGACACATTCAAAAAATTTCAGCTACCACAGTAACTGTGTAAGACATATATTACCAGAATCTTTTGGTTTGCAAAGCAGAGAAAGAATGGAATTGTTATTAATTATGCTGAAAAAATAGGTTGGATGACATGGAAAAGGAAGAAGGATAAGAAAATAACAGAAAAAGATGCATGTGATAAATACATGGATAAATAGAAGGCAAACATGGGGAAGAGGAAAACAGCCCAAAGAAGAAAGTAAAACGGAAAGTATGTCATAATTCAGAATCATGAAGAAATAAAAACCATTAAAATTACTCAGTGTCTCAAAAAACCCATTATTTTGTATATAATCTGCCATGCTCTTATACAGCAACATTTTTTTTTTTAAACCAGACAGGAACCTTGTTTTGAAATATTTTCATGGGCATAGTTTCATTTGGGGGGGGGGGGGGGGGGGGGGGGGGGGGTTGGAAGGGGAAGCATTTGCACTTTCATGGAAATATGTTTTTACACTTAAAGTTCTTGCCTGTGTTTACTTCAAAACTGTATCAAAATAATTTATGAAGCTGTCATATTTGCATCGCATTTCACTTGCCATTTTAAGCATTCTTATTTTATTGATTGAAACAGAATTGCCATGAGCTTTTTTTCTTTTTCAAACCAAATGTCAAAGGAAACCAACACTGACGTTCAGTTTCAAGCAAATTGCTGTCAGTTTTCATGTGTTCAAGGGGTGTCTATAACTACAAACGGGTATCCATCATTTTTCAAATGAATTGGTAGTCTGTGACCATGCAATTTCAGACAAACCTCCCCTGGCTTTCCCATTTCGAACAAACCTCTGTGAGCAATCAATATCAAACAGGTTATGTATGTATGTTTTCAATCAGAACACTGATCATTGTTTAGTTACAAACAAAATCACTGCCAGCACTCAGGCTTGTTGAACAGAAAGCTGGCAACAGTGGTTTTATTAAAGTATCTGTCTGCTTTTTATTCCATGGTATTTTTTTCTAAGCAGAATGGTTGACATGTTTATGTTTTGAAACATACTGATTTGTAGTATTTATTCTCACAACAGATGGTTTGTGGCATTGTAGCTTTCATGTACAAAGAATATGTCGTCATTGGTTAATTTTAATGAAAGTAAGTCATGGCATCTGTTAAGAAAAAAAGGAAGAAAGCTCCAACATAGCTAAATCCTGTGAGCAATGATTTTCAAACAATATTGCCAAACTGATTTGGAATGAACTGCCACATAGTCTCGTAAACTCTCTCTCTCTTTCTTTTTTTTTCCATTTTTTTTTCTTTTTTTTTGTTTGTAAGGACTGATTTTCAAACAAACTGCAGTCATTAGTCACTTTCATTAACAATCTGTCAGCATTCAGTTTAAAACAAGAGAAATGTTATCTTTTTAGTTTCAAATGAGAAGAGAGCTTTCAGCATTCAATTATACAAGAAACCTGCCATGACTCACTTTCAAATAAGACAGCTATCTGCATTCAGTTTCAAACAAAAGCACTGACAGCACATAGTTTCAAACAAGACGGCACGGGTATTCAGTGTTAAACAAGACAGCCATCAGGATTCAGTTACAACCTAGTCAGTTATCACCATTCCATTTGAACAAGAGAGGTGTAAGCATCAGCTAGAGAGCTGTCAGCATTCAGTTTCAGCTAGAAAGCTGTCGGCATTCAGTTTCAGCTAGAGCACTGTCAGCATTTAAATTTCAGAGAAAGAGAGCCATCAGCTTTCAGTTTCAGAGAGCTGTCAGCATTCAGTTTCAGAGAGCTGTCAGCATTCAATTTCAGAGAGCTGTCAGCATTCAGTTTCAGAGAGCTGTCAGCATTCAGTTTCAGAAAGCTGTCAGCATTCAGTTTCAGAAAGCTGTCAGCATTCAATGTCAGAGAGCTGTCAGCATTCAGTTTCTAAAAGAGAGCTGTCAGCATTCAGTTTCAAAGAGAGAGCTGTCAGCATTCAATTTGTCAGCATTCAATTTCAGAGAGCTGTCAGCATTCAATTTCAGAGAGTTGTTGATGTTCAGTTTCAGACAGCTGTCAGCATTCAGTTTCAACAAGAAAGCTGTCAGCATTCAGTTTCAGAGAGCTGTCAGCATTCAGTGTCAGAAAGCTGTCATCATTCAGTTTCAGAGAGCTGTCAGCATTCAATTTCAGAGAGTTGTCAGCATTCAGTTTCAGACAGCTGTCAGCATTCAGTTTCAACAAGAGAGCTGTCAGCATTCAGTTTCAGAGAGCTGTCAGCATTCAGTGTCAGAAAGCTGTCATCATTCAGTTTCAGAGAGCTGTCAGCATTCAATATCAGAGAGCTGTCAGCATTCAGTTTCAGAGAGCTGTCAGCATCAGTTTCAGACAGCTGTCAGCATTCAGTTTTCAGAGAGCTGTCAGCATTCAATTTCAGACAGCTGTCAGCATTCAGTTTCAGAGAGCTGTCAGCATTCAATTTCAGAAAGTTGTCAGCATTCAGTTTCAGAGAGCTGCCAGCATTCAATTTCAGAGAGCTGTCAGCATTCAATTTCAGAAAGCTGCCAGCATTCAGTTTCAGAGAGCTGTCAGCATTCAATTTCAGAGAGCTGTCAGCATTCAGTTTCAGAGAGCTGCCAGCATTCAGTGTCAGAGAGCTGTCAGCATTCAGTGTCAGAAAGCTGTCAGCATTCAATTTCAGAGAGCTGTCAGCATTCAATTTCAGAGAGTTGTCAGCATTCAGTTTCAGAGAGCTGTCGGCATTCAGTTTCATCTAGAGAGCTGTCAGCATTCAGTTTTAGAGAGCTGTCAGCATTCAGTGTCAGAGAGCTGTCAGCATTCAGTTTCATCTAGAGAGCTGTCAGCATTCAGTTTTAGAGAGCTGTCGGCATTCAGTTTTAGAGAGCTGTCAGCATTCAATTTCAGAGAGCTGTCAGCATTTGGTTTCAACTAGAGAACTATCAGCATTCAGGTTTATAGAGCTGCCTGCATCAAGTTTGAAGGAGATAGCTGTCAGCGTTCAATTACATCAAGAGAACTGTCAGCATTCAGTTTCAGCTGGAGAGCTGTTAGCTTTCAGTTTCAGACAGTTGCCAGCATTTAGATTCAGCTAAAGAACTGTCAGCATTCAGTTTCAGACAGCTGCCAGCATTCAGTTTCAGCTATAGAGCTGTCAGCATTCAGTTTCAGACAGCTGCCAGCATTCAAATTCAGCTATAGAGCTGTCAGCATTCAGTTTCAGACAGCTGCCAGCATTCAAATTCAGCTATAGAGCCGTCAGCATTCAGTTTCAGACAGCTGCCAGCATTCAGATTCAGCTATAGAGCCGTCAGCATTCAGTTTCAGACAGCTGCCAGCATTCAGATTCAGCTATAGAGCCGTCAGCATTCAGTTTCAGACAGCTGCCAGCATTCAAATTCAGCTAAAGAGCCGTCAGCATTCAGTTTCAGACAGCTGCCAGCATTCAGATTCAGCTATAGAGCCGTCAGCATTCAGTTTCAGACAGCTGCCAGCATTCAGTTTCAACTGAATAGACGTCAGCATTCAGTTTCAACTAAATGGATGTCAGCATTCATTATCAACTAGAGAATGCCAGCATTCAGTTTCAGCTAGAATACTACGAGAATTCAGTTTCAGCTAGACTGCACCTTCAGTCAGTTTCAATTAGAGAGCCACCAGCATTAGAGTTGAATGAGGGAGCAGTTTCAAATGAGACGGTTGTCAGCATTGAATTTGGAATTTTAGACGAGCCAGCTGTCATCATTCAGTTTCAATAAGATGGCTGTCAGCATTTAATTTCAAACAAGATAGCTGTCAGCAATTATTTTTATACAAGATAGCTGTCCACATTTTATTTCAACAAGACATTTGTCAGCATTCAGTTTCAACAAGATGGCTGTCAGCAATGAATTTTATACATGATAGCTGTCCACATTTAATTTCAACAAGACAGCTCTCAGCTTTTAATTTTCAAAGAAGACAGCTGTCAGCATTGAACTTTTGCAAGACAGCTGTCAGCATTAATTTGAAATAAAACAGCTGTCAGTATTCAGTTTCAAATGAGACGGCTGTCAGTAATGAATGTGAAATGAGATAACTGTCAACATTTAGATTCAAACAAGAGAATTGTCAGAACTGAACTTCAAGCTGTCTGCGTTCTGTTTAAAACAAAACATGAATTGACAATTTACCTTTGTTTGATATTAAAGCTGTCTGCATTTGATTTTAAAGAAAAGGAATGTCTTCATTCTATTTGAAATGAAACTATTTTCAGTATTCTTTTTCAACGAAAACAGCGACATGTTTTCAGTTGTATACACTTCCTGTATTCACATTTAAACAAAACAGGCATACATATTCTTTCTACCCAAAGGGTTTCACCCTTCCAAACAAAATGGCTGTCTACATTCTGTTTGAAACAAAATAGTTATCAGCATCCAGTTGCATGCAAACAGCCTGCTGAATTTGGCTTAAACAAAAGGGCTGCCTTGATTCTGTCGTAAACAAAAGGGCTGCCTTGATTCTGTTGTAGACAGAAGGGCTGCCTTGATTCTGTCGTAAACAAAAAGGCTGCCTTAATTTTGTCGTAATGAAAAGGGCTGCCTTGAGTCTGTTGTAAACAAAAGGGCTGCCTTGAGTCTGTCATAAACAAATGGGCTGCCTTAATTCTGTCGTAACGAAAAGGGCTGCCTTGAGTCTGTTGTAAACAAAAGGGCTGCCTTGATTCTGTTGTAGACAAAAGGGCTGTCTGGATTCTGTCGTAAACAAAAGGGCTGCCTTAATTCTGTCGTAAAGAAAAAGTCTGCCTTGAGTCTGTTGTAAACAAAAGGGCTGCCTTGATTCTGTCGTAAACAAAAGGGCTGCCTTGATTCTGTCGTAAACAAAAGGGCTGCCTATCATAATTATATTCCTTTCAAACTAGCCAATGACATTCAATTTCCAAAAAGATGGTTTTCAGCATTCTGTTCCAACAATAAAACACCTATCAGTATGTAGTGTCAGATAAAATGGCTGTTTTGATCCTATCTTAAACAAAACAGCTATTTTTTTCCAATTTCAAACAAAACAGCAATTTTCATCCTGTTTCAACACAAAACCGCTATTTTCATCCTATTTCAAACAAAACAGCTGTTTTCATCCTATTTCAAACAAAACAGCAATTCTATTTTATTCAGACAAATTAGCTATCTGCTTTCAGTTTCCAACGTAATGGTTACCTTTAATCATTTTTTAATGAAGCTTCTCACTGCATTGCATTTCAAACTGAACATCTCATTCTATTTAGAACAAAATGGCTATCGATATTCTCTAAGAGAAACAAACCAAAAAATAATAAAAATGTAGTATCATTCATGTTCATTTTCAAACTAAACAAATTCTTCCATTTTGTTGCAAAAGGAATTAAGTGGTTGTCTGCATTCTGTTTAAAACAAAACAGCTATCTGCTTTCAGTTTCTAACAAAACATTATCTGCGTTCATTTATTTTAACTTAACATCTTTCTGCATCAATTTCAAACTAACAGGTTATTCAGCACTCGGTTGAAGTTAACTTAACATCTTTCTGCATTCAATTTCAAACTAACAGGTTATTCAGCACTCAGTTGAAAAAACAACAGCAACAACAAAATAACAACAAAAAAACAAAACAAGAGTGTCTGTCAGATTCTGCTTGAAACAAAATGGCTATTTACACATTTTCACTAACAAAACTGCTTTCTGCATTCAGTTTCAAACAAAACTGTCATTGTCATATTGTTTTTAAACAAAAAGCTATCTGCATTCTGTTTTGCACCAAATTACTTCACATACTCGGTTTAATATACATGGCTGGCTGTATTACATTGGCAATAGAACAGCAGTAATCGTTGTCAGCATTCAAATTTCAACAAAACTGCAATCTTCATTTCACTTCAACCAAAAGAGTAGACAGCATTGAAGCGAAAGTAAATTCAGCTCAAAACAAACATATTTGAAAGAAAGGTAGTCAAGGATATAAGAAAGATAGTTCATTGAAAAAGAGCCTCTCTGGAAGGAATGGGGGAAAAGGAAAGGGAGATGTTGGAGGGGGAGAGAGAGAGAGAGAGGGGGTGTGTGGGCGTTTGCTAGTTCACCATTTCAGACATATCAGATGTAACATATATTAAGTGTTAACAAATATGAGCTTAAGACAGCTTGTTATGATCATTATATATGTCATTTCATGCAGATGTTATTGCATCTGTCCAGGGGTATTACTGGTAAGTAAGCGGAACAGTTGGCCTCAGTGTTATTTTATAGTACTTTATCAGTTACCTTTTGCCACAAACCTTTTTTTTGCAAATGTATATTGCTGTTGATGTTCAGGTGTTGGCTTCATTCAGGTGATATCACTGAGAACATAGGGAAGTGATAAATGCACCATTGCTTGTTGTGTGTTTGATGTTCTTATTGTTCACACAGTTAAAAATGGAATCAAAAGTACTGCTTGTAAATACAAAAACATTCATTTATCATTAGTAATATTTTTCAGGTGAAATGGTTATGAATTGTGACCAGAAAGAATATTAGCATAAAAGATTTTTTTATTTATTCTGGATGTAAAGTCTGACATGAATGTAGACATATTCATTTGTGCTTTTAATGTCCGGAAACTGTAGTTTGAGGTGCAAGTTACAGTGTTCTTGTTGAAGTTGTGTTATTTGTTTTTAGATGACAATATTTTTTACCAGTCACTGGTATAAAATTAAAAAGAGGTCCAGAACAGTAACTTCTGTGATGGGTAATGAATTTATCTGCAGAGTTCATTAATTATTTTTGAATGATCAAAATAGTTTTTATATTTGCAGCCATGGTGAAAAGTTCCCGATGGTTTTAAAATTTCTACTTATGAACATCATTTCCAAGAATACTTAGTGCCAAACATGGTTTTACTTGATGATATTAAGATTAAGTTTTACATTTACAAGCATGTATGCTCTTTCTTATTTAGTGTTGAAGCATTGATGGAATTTCAAGGTGAAAGTGATGTCAAAGTTTAGATCAAAATGACGTCCATGTGGATTATGGGAAAAGTGCATGTCAGTTATGATGTAACAGGTATTGTTGATCCTTCCTTTCACAGGTCACACGTCGGCGATGTCGCGGCACACAGACTGATGGTGATGTTGGCCGGTCTGTTGAGAGCAGTAAGAGAGACAGCGCGGACAGCCAGTGGCAGTCTCCTCGAGGGCCTCGTCGAGCTAGAGGACCTTTTCCCTCCCCACGATTGAGGGGCTCCCGTGGCAGCCTCTCCCGCTCCAACCTCAGTCTGCACCGGCGTTCTCAAGACTACCAAGAGTTCAGGAAAGGGGCAGCGGCAGCAGCTGCTGCTGGTGGCTTGGAGTCAGAAAGTGAAGAGTCGGGATACGTTGAAACTTATGGGGAGACCATGCACGCTTCCAGCTTCGACACTCACCTGGACAACTCGTATTGGATGGGATCAGAGGCAGGCAGGGATCCTCCCGCTGATGTGTTTTACGAGTCTGACGATGAATCCGCTGCCAGCTACATCACCGGCATTTTCCTGCCCGTTGACCCAGACTCTTTGCATGACGCCACTTCACAGACACCAGGCTACGCCAAAGTTCAGACCATAGATCTGCCGCCCACTGCCAATCGAAAAACCACCAGCCCCACACTGCAGTGCAATCCCAGAACGCCTCCATGCAGACCTCTAACACTTCACTGCACTCAGTGAGTGCCCAGACCCAGGCCAGGAGCGGGTCCAGGGCGGACCTGCTGAAGAGCATCCTGGTGGAGGTGAAGGGCATCAGAAGCAGCAGGGAGTGGACAGCAGTGATTCAGGCTCCGTCGCTTCCGATGCCACCATCCGCAAAGAAACCTTGGAGAGGCTTCACCCGCGATGTGACAGCGCTGCGCAGCGCAGGTGCGCGGGGCAACGCCACCACACAGACTGTGCAGGAGCAGACGACACAGACGGCCATGAGGATGTTCCCAGGGGCAGACCCTCAGCAGCAGGCGCGGCAGGAGAAGCTTCAGGGCATGCTGGCCGAGATCAAGAGCATGAAGACGGAAGCGTCAGAAAGCAACAACACTGCGCCTTCCCGCGCACGCAGCACTCCTCACAGCATGGGCGACTTTGATCAGAGAACGGCCTCACGTTCCGCGGCACGCACCACCACTCCTATGAGGTTCGAGTCCATCACCCCATCTCCGGCCCCCGAACCCAGTGCTAACCACCTGCCTCTCCCCTGTGGTGAACGGTTACAATGGGGTGCATTTTCCCCCTGATATGGCTCCTCCGGCAGAATATGGGCACCGGCGTGTGACCCAGGATGACCTCAATGCCTTGAGTGATCGCCTGGACCGCCTCCAGAATTATCGCATGGCCACCAGGCCACCGATCCCCATGCCCGCTGCCCCTGCACGCCTCCACCGCCTCCTCCACCACCACCACTTCCCCCACCACAGCCTGTCATGTACATGCCACCCCCTCCTCCCCCTCCTCCTCCTCCTCCTGTCATGCCCCTCCTTCACCCCGGAGGCATTACCAGATCCGTGAATTCACTCGCTCCTATGACGACATTGATGGCATGTCAGTAGAGGGCGGGGGTCGGCGAGGTGGCCGGAACATGAGAGTCCGGTTTCAGCTGGACGATGCCCTGGATGAAGCCAGTGAGGCCGCCCGGGAGCTGAAGAAGATGTCGTCCAGGATGAAACAAGACCTCAGGGATGAGTTAGGAAAGCATGGATACTAGGTGTTCATGTGTCTCGAGTACCTAGCATTTGTGTAGGTTCTTGTCTCATTGTTCTTTTCTCTTTTTTTTTCCGAATCATTTCAACAGTATTTGTAAACAAATCAAGCATAGTCATTCTGGACTGGTCTTTGGAATCTGTTTACAGTATTAGTGATCAGATAAACTTTAATTTACTGTGTCTGTTCTTCCATTCTATTCTGTTGAGTCACAAATGTGCTCAGTTCAGTTCATGTATGTTTACTCATAGACATACATTCACATTCACATCTGTACCTGTTCTATACCCTTTTTAGCAAAGGGGGAAAAAAGAAAACAAAAGCAAATTAGAAAAAAAAAATCAAATAAAAGAAAACGCCAGTTTTTGTGAACGGGCGTTTTTGTCTTTTAAAACACCTTACCAGAATTCAACTACATAACCATGCATGTAGTCATTGCATCATTATTTCATTCCATCTCTCAAAATGCATTCATTAAACAGGCATTTGATTGTATCTTAGAGTTTAAATATGCATTAACAAGAGCTGCCAGAAATTCTGTTTTCATTTTGTACGTATAGCTTGTACTTCATGGAAAACACTGTGTAAGACTTTTTTCCTCCTTAACTTCAAAGAAGCGCTGTGAAAGGCCTTGGTGGGTGACTGGGGAGGGAATAGCAGACTGAACATTGGGAGGAAGAAGAATGCAGTCACTCTGTTATGGTCGCAGAATGAAACTAAGGAGCCTGTGTGCGCCTAAACTGTTTCTATGTGGCTGCTTCTTCTGTTTGTTATTTATCCCATTTATTGACTTGGAAGAAGCCACTGTACTGGTGTACATGGGTCTTGTGTTTGTGTCCACAGGCGCTCTATAACCATCTGTTCTGAAAGGTACAGTTCCGGTGGAACTGAACATGAATGGTAGGTTGTTGATGCATGCATTCACAAATAGTTTAAAATCTCACCTGAAGGACTAGGAGAGGATTAGACTCTGCACAGACGTGAACTCCAAAGACAAGAGTCTGGCACCTCACCCACCTGACAGATGGCCCGCCTTTGCTAAGGTACAACTAACTAGGTAACTGGCATCTCAGAGTGCAATGACCAGGCGGTGTGTTTTGCAGCATTATGTAGGTCACTGAAAACAGCAGCGGCACAGGAAAGTTCAAAGAGAACAACAATGAATGGTGGTGGGAAAGGTGAGACAGCAGCCATGATGGCTTTTAGCACTTGCATTGATCTACAAACAGGAGTTTTCCAGATTTATTTTGCTAAGCTGATTTCACCCCAGGGTTTTTCTGCCTACATTTTCCACATGCCAGGCCAAGATGAATACTTCAGTGTTTCATCAGATTTCTGGTCCAAAGGTGTTGATCACTTGGTTGTTGGCTGAAGGTCAAAGAGGGGCCCTTTAATTGTCGGTGTAGAGCCCTACTAGCTCACTTCCCTCATCCCCTTCCTGTTTACCATGTAGAAAATGATGGGACGTATATTGAACCAAACTAAACATGGCACTGGTCAGATTAGCCTTTTGTACACGCACACGCACACACCACACACATGCATGTACAAATGCACGCACGCACACACACATGCATGTACACATGCACGCATGCACGCACACGCACACACGCACACACACACTCTCTTTCTCTCCCTCCCCCCCTCTCTCTCTCTCTGTCTCACTCACACACACTCTAACACACTCTCATATACACTACACACACAACACTAACACACAAACACTAACACACATGCATGCCTACACACACAACAAAAACACACGCGCGCGCGCACACACACACACACACACACACACACACACACACACACACACACACATGCTAACACACACTAACACACACTAACAAACACACTCTCTCTCTCTCTGTGTCACAAACACACACACATATACACACACATCTCTGTCTGTCTGTCTGTCTGTCTGTCTGTCTCTCACAAACACACACACACACACATAAACACATGTGCGCACACACAGACACACACACACACACATACACACACACACACACACACACACACACACCACACACACACACACACACACACACACACACACATTCTCTCTCTCTCTCTCATATACACTCTCTCTCTCTCTGTCTCTCAGTCACACACATACACACACACACACGCACTCTGTCACACACACACACACACACACACACACACACACACACACACACACACACGCAACACACACACACACACGCATACATACATACACTATCCACAACACACACACACACACACACACACACACACACACACACACACAGAGGTCTTCCAGGTATTATGTTATCTGCGATAGTCACAATCAGAGATTATTGTTTATATTACCAGTGAACTTCAAGTATCGTTTTAAAATGTAGCCTGACAATCTTATTTTTGTCTGTGATATTCAGATGGGAGAGAACACTTTTCTCTTCTTTTGTCCAGCTGGGGGTTTGTTTTATTTCGTTCCCCTGCCTCTGCTCCCTGTCATTGATCAGTGAGTCCATCCTGCATAAACATCAGTATGCATTAAAGCGATGGGGGGAATGGGACTGAGAGTCGAATGAATTAGGAGACATGACCAGTTCGATCAGCATGGAACAAACTGATATCTAACTATTGAAAGACTGGTGGATTTCAGTGGGATGTGCTAATGTCAGTCATCATTTGAGACTTTTTGTGCTAATCCTGGTGACTAATTTGAAGTCTGGCTTCCAAGTTATGCTGTCATAACCTAGAGCTAAATGGTACCAAGGACCAAAGACCAAGTGGATTCTATGCAAATCCATAATTGTCCCATAGCTGCACAGCAGGTCGTATTATCATTGCTATTTTAAAAAAATATTTTCTGCTTGTCAGCGTTCATGTTTTTTACAGAACAAAATGTTAATTTCACTCATTTTATGGCTGACGTATATCCATCAGTTATAAAGATTTCACACAGTTGGTCATGCTGGTGGATCATTCAGTGGATGTCTCACAGATTTTGTATTCATTTAATATGCTCAACAACATATATTGAAACATACAATACAGAATGATTTTTCTGTGTGTTTAGAATTGAATCATCCCTGTTCCTTTGCATGCTATATTGAAAAATAAAAGCGTATGCTTACCGATGTTTTCTCCCTTGAAGTATTCCGTCCTCATAACAGTGGCAGCAGTTTGTAACTTGTCTTGGGTTGTAATGCTGAAATTTTTTTTGGGATTTTGTGTGTGGTGTTACTTGTCTTGACTGAATCAGAATCGTAACTTACAGATGGAACATCAGTGTGCATGGGATTGTTTGTTTCACAGTGATGGTGTATTAATGTCTCAAAGTGTGTTAGTCAGTTTTTCATGCTTTTAAAAAAAATGCAGAGTAAAAGGAAGGTTTCAACGAGATTCAAACAGTTTTCTTGGTTGTCACATACATTTCTTAATTCAATTTCAGACTATG
>JADBJO010021610.1:0-15000 GCA_016801955.1 Conus betulinus
AGGGGTGACATAGGTGGTAGTGTAGGGGACGGGGATTGTAGGATAGTACATAGGTGGTAGTTGCAGGGGATGTAGGATGTATGGGTTCCGATAGGTGTTAGTGTTGCAGGACATGTGGATGTAGGGGTGACATAGGTGTACTAGTAGTTCAGGGGACGTGGATGTGTAGGGGGTAGACCTAGGTGGTTAGTGCAGGGGACATGGATGTAGGGGTGACATAGGTGGTAGTGCAGGGGACGTGGATGTAGGGGGGTGACATAGGTGGTAGTGCAGGGGACGTGGATGTAGGGGGTGACGATAGGTGGTAGTGCGGGGGTGGAATGTAGGGGGTGACATAGGTGGTAGTGCACGGGGACGTGGATGTAGGGGTGACATAGGTGGTAGTAGCAGGGGACGTGGATGTAGGGGGTGACCTCGGTGGTAGTGCAGGGGGACGTGGATGTAGGGGGTGACATAGGTGGTAGTGCAGGGGACCGTTGATGCCGTGGGTGACGGGGGGGAGATCGGGGACTAGTGCTGTAGGGACCATTCTTGGAGTGTGTGGTGACATAGTGTAGGGGTGCATGGGGCCGCTGTGATGTAGGGGTGACATAGGTGGTAGTGCCGGGGACGTGGATGGAGGGGTGACATAGGTGGTAGTGTTGGGGGACGAGGATGTAGGGGTGACATAGGTGTTAGTGTTGGGGGACGGGGATGTAGGAGGTGACATAGGTGTAGTGCAAGCGACTGTGGGTATAGGGTGACATATGTGGTATATTGTAGGGTGGGGTGGTGGATGTATAGGTTAACATAGGTGGTAGTGGCAGGTCGGACGTGGATGTAGGGTGACATACGTGGTAGTGATGGGGACGGGGATGTAGGAGGTGACATAGGTGGTAGTGCAAGGGACGTGGGTATAGGGTGACACCAGGTGTTTAGTATTGGGAGGGGACTGTGATGTCGTAGGTGACATAGGGTGGTCAGTGCTAGGGACGTGAATTGTAGGGTGACATATGGTGGTAGTGCCGGGCGGGGACTGGACGTAGGTGACATAGGTGGTTTAGTGCAGGGGACTGGATGTATGTGGGTGACATAGGTGGTAGTGTGCAGAGGGGACGTGGATGTAGGGTGACATAGGTGGTAGTGCAGGGGGGTGGGATGTAGGGGTGACATAGGTGGTAGTGCAGGGGACGTGGATGTAGCGGGGTGACATAGTGGTAAGTGCAGGGGACGTGGATGTAGGGGGTGACATAGGTGGTAGTGGCAGGGAGTCGTTGGATGTAGGTTACTATCGTGGTAGTGCAGAGGGGACCGTGGATGTAGGTGACATTAGGTGGTAGTGGCAGTTGAGGACTGTGGATGGTAGGGGGTTGACATAGGTGGTGCAGGGCAGGGGATCGTGGATTGTATGATGACATAGGTTGTAGTGGCAGGGGGGTGGATGTAGGGGGTGACATAGGTGGTAATGACAGGGGACGTGGGATTGTAGGGTTGTGTCCAGTAAGGTTGTAGTGCAGGGGATGTGGATATAGGGGGGTGACATAGGATGGTAGTGCAGGGGCGTGTGATGTAGGTGGGTTTATAGGTGTAGTGCAGGGACGTGGATGTTGATGGGGGGGTGACATAGTGGTAGTTGCAAGTGGGACGGGGATGTAGTCCCCCCGGTGACCTGTGGTAGTGCAGGGTATGTGGAATATAGTGGTGGGACATAGATGGTAGTGCAGGTCGCCCATGTGGATGTCGGGTGGTGTTGAAATGGGTGGTAGTGGCAGGGGACTCGTGGAGTAGGTGGGTTGACTATAGATGGTTATTGCGGGGCACGTAGATGTAGTGGGGTGACATAGGATTGTAGTGCATTCGGGCAGTAGATGTAGGGGTTGACATAGATGGTAGTGCCGGGCACGGTGGATGTAGGGGGTGGACATAGGTGGTATTGTCATGGCACGGGACTTAGACGTAGGGGGTGACATAGGTGGTAGTGTGCAGTGGACGTGGATGTAGTGGAGGTGCCTCAGATGGTAGTGGTGCAGGGGGGGAACATGTGTGTGGGGGGTGACATGTTTTAGTGTAGTGGCCGTGGACGTGAATGTAGGAGGTGGATTTAGGATTGGTAGTTGTCAGGGACGTGAATGTAGCGGGGTTTACATAGGTGGTAGGTGCAGGGGACAGTAGGGCGTAGGGGGGGTAGACTGTAGGTGGTTAGTGGGGGTATGCAGGGGGGGGGGGGGGGGGTGCGGGGGGTGTAGGGGTGTAGGGGGGTGGTCATAGATGTGTGTGCAGGGGCGTTACTGTTAAGGGGGTGACATGTGGGTGCACAGATCGGTGACAGATGGATCGGGTGACGTCGGGGTATGCCGTGGACTGATGTAGGGGTGGTAAGTGTGCAGGGGGACGTTAATGTCGGGGGGGACATAGGGGTAGGTGTAGTGCAGCAGGGGACGGGGATGTAGGGTTGACATAATGTGGTGGCATGTGAACGGGAATGTAGGGGGACATCGGTGTATGCATAGCCGGTGGTACGAGGGTAGTTGGTGTAGGTGACCCCAGGGGACGGGACGGTGTCCCGGGGGTGACATGCGCTCGGTGGTATCGGCAGGGAGGTGGATGTAGGGGGTGACATTAGTTGGTTATGCAGGCGGGGCACAGGGGACGTGGTAGGGGGTTACATAGTTGGTAGTGAAATTAGGGGACGTGGATTATCATAAATGGTGATAATAGGTGCGTTATGATGCAGGGGCCGTGGATGTAGGTGGGGTGAAATATTGTGTGGTAGTGCACCTGGGACGTGGGATGTCGGGGGTGTGCATATCGTGGTGTAGTGTGCAGGGGAACGTGGATGTAGGGGGTCCCGATAATAGGGGGTAGTGCAGGGGATGTAGGGGATGTAATAGACACTAGAGTGTTAGTGGCAGGTGGATGCGGGATGTAGGAACAAAGATAGTAGGTAGTGCCAGTGGGACGGGGATGTAGGGCAGAACATATGGTGGTATTGCAGGGTGACCGTGGATGTAGGGGATGAATTCGTGTGGTTAGGTATGGGGACGGAGGTATAGGTAGAGTTGTAGGAGGGGTGAAAGACGGTCCGGTGGCATGGGGGACGGGGATGTAGGGGATGACATAGGTGGTTAGTGCAGGGGACGTGGTTGTACTGGTGGCCCCCTTTCGGTGACTATAGATGGTAGTGTAGGGGCGGGGATGTATGGGGTGAAATAGGTTGGTAGTGCAGGGGACGGGGCTTGTTAGGGGGTGACATAGGTGGTATGCAGGGGGACGTGGGATGTGGGGGTGACATAGGTTGGTAAGCACGGCAGGCGGACGTGCCGGTTGATGTAGGGGGTGACATAGGTGGTAGTGCAGGGGAACTGGATTGTAGGGTGACATAGGTGGGTCGGCAGGGGGAGCCGGGTTTTATGGGTGTGACGTAGTCCGTGTAGGGGGTGGTGTCGACGACATGGTGGTAGTGCGGTTAGGTATTGTAGGCCGGGCCTGGAGGATGTAGGAATGACATAGGTGGTATCTTGTAGATGTAGGGACGTTGTGATGTGGATGTCGGTGACATAGTTGGTAGTGGGGGCAGGGGACGGGATGTAGGGGGGGCCATAGGTGGTAGAAACAATAGGGCAGAGGGTGACGTGGATGTAGGAAGACATAGGTGGTAGTGCAGGGATGGGGATGTAGGGGGTGACATAGGTGGTAGTGCAGGGGGACGGGATGTTGGGGGGTGGGTGACATAGGTGGTAGTGCAGGGGACATGGATGTAGGGGTGACATAGGTGGTAGTGCATTGTAGGGGGGACGGGGTATGTAGGGGAAGTGGACATAGGTGGTAGTGGCGGGTTCGGGGGGGTATGTAGGGGTGACATAGGTGGTAGTGCAGGGGACGGGAATGTAGGGGGTGACATAGGTGGTAGTGCAGGGCGGGGCTGCGGGGGGTGACCATAGGTGGCAGGTCACCGGGGGATGGGGTTGTGGCGGGTAGCATAGGCTCGGGGTCGGCCTGGGTTGTGGCTGTAGTAGTGCTGACAGAGAGGTTGTAGTGCATGGGGCGTGGATGTAGTGGGTGATACCGGTGGAGTGCAGAGAGACCTGGATGCTGTGGGTGTGTACTTTCGTCCCGTGCATAGGTACCTGGTCAGCCCCCTCTGGGCCGCCAAGTTGTTTAGGTTACTCACACACACACACACACAGGTTGCCACGCACCCTAGCACACACACGGCATAAAAACCACCCGACACACGCATCACCTACACCCCCCGCACTCACCTCACAGTGGCTCCCTCCCCGAGTCTTCCCTCCCGGGCATCCACCCACACAGCAGCCTCCCATCTCGAGGCTTACAAGGATCCACCACGTGTTTGTGATTCAACGATCCCCCCCCGACCTCTCTTCACACACATTTCCACACATCCCACCCCCTACACATGTACGTTGTCTTCGCTTCCCGCTTGGTCTCCTATTTTTTTTTTGCTATCCACGTTGAGTCATACCATCCAGGTCCCCTCCAGTCCCCTTCCCGACACCGTTCATACTCCCTTGTCCAACACAGCCCTCCCCCCAACCTTCCCTTCACCACTCTGCCGCCGCCCATGCTGCCCTGGCACTGTAAAGCACCTATCTGCAGTGCAGATGTTACCCCCGACCCAGCTCTTCTCAGTTCGCGACAACGCTGTGGCGCCGTTCGTATGTTCAATTGTGTAAGAAACATACACGATCCAGCCAAACTCTCGATGATGGTGAGCGTTGCCTGGCTCGTAATGTGTGTGTGTGTGTGTTGTGCCCGCGCAGCGCGTGCGTGCATGATCTGATGGGTGCTAAGATAGGTAGATATATTTACTTATTCTGGTCGCTTATCTAGCCTTGAGTGTATGTTGATCGGGGGAATTAAAGTATATGAAATGAAACAAATTTAGTAGAATTGGAGCATAATGCAGGGAGAGGGGTGGGGGAGGAGAAAGTTTGCGGGTGGGGATGGGGGGCATCATCAGGGTGGAAGGAGGACGGAATAGAGGAAGGGAGTGGGAGGGTGGGGGTGGTGGGGATAACCATATATATCATATAATCGTAACTTTTTATTATCAGGTTGTCGTACAACACAACAATTTTAGTTTAAAGTACATCAGAGATAGATACCAAGTGGACCGGAATTAAAAATTTCAGAGAACACGCAAAGTAATGAGTGATTATTTAAAATATTTTCAGTGGATAATGGTGCACTGGCTGACAACTGATCTGCTAACTTTATCTTAGGAACAAAGTGCCTAACTCCCTGGGCAGTGAAGAAGTAGGTGGTTTACAGTAATTTGTTTGCCACATATGCATGTATATTTTTAGAATACTTTGTTCTAAAAGCATTTAATCGGAACCTATACATCAAACTAGTAAACATGTCTGGAATGCATTACAGATAAATTGTTTAAAAAGGATTTCGGATTCGCTGCATTCTTTGCTTGTACACAGTGCTGGTAATACTGACTATTTGTGTTTTTTTTGTGCAGTTCAGCAACCTGATTTTGAGACACTTTTTCTATGCGCTGGTTAAATTCATGCAGATCTAGTCGAATGTCGAGATGCTGTGATCCTTCTGTATTTTTTGCTGCCCTTTTAGCCGCATGATCTGCCCACATCGTTTTGGGGTGTATTCCGGAGGTGAGAAGGAATCCAGCAAAAGGTAATACTGGTACCCTTTAGAGACAAACTCATGAATAATATGTTTTATTTCAATAGTCATTTCTAGTCGTTTTTTTTATGCCTTCGGGATTTAATGGCTTGTAAAACAGACTTTGAGTCCACACAGAATAAGATTTTGCATGTATCCGTCGAAAGATCTACAATGTAATTTAATGCGCCATAAGTATGGCTACAAGTTCAGCAGTAAAAATGGAATAATGTTTACCAAATGTAGTATCGTTTTTCTGTTTTTAATGAGGGTATTACAAAAGCTGCACCAGTATTTCCATCATCAAGAACTGATCCATCGGTGTATATCTTTAGATGGTCTGTATATTTACTTTCCAAGTGGGAATCAACTAAAACATTTTAATAGATTAGGGGAATGGTTTTTTGATAAATCTGTGTGATCAATGTCAAATATTTGGTTGATTTTGTTCCCATTCTGGAAGTGGAGAAAAAGAAGGTTTAATTGCAACATTTTTTCCCATTCAGCTCTGTATTACAGATAATATCTGAGGCAAATGTGTTAATGGACTTCAATGACTGTATTGTTTCTAGCTCTTTTTTGCAAAGTCGGTTTCTGAATTAAGATTTGTTTCTTTTTGTGAAAATGTTTCATAAGCAGAAAGTTTTTAAGATTAAAATTTCGCAGCTGAGGGCTTTTTCTTTGTTCATCTGAGGGGTTCGAGTAAGGTAGAATACCTGCTTCTGTGTAAGTTCCTAAAATTGACGCGTGTATTGGTACACCCAGAGCAAGTTTGTAAGCTTTGGAATCTATGCTCTGCAGTTTCTTTAACAAGTGTGCTGGAGCGCTGAAGCGCTGAAAAAAACTCCTGGCCATACTGTCAGCCGAGAACGTACAAGGGAGGTAGCGAGAGATATTAGTGGCCTTTGTGTCCTGCCCCCAGTGCTGTCTGCTTATTACCTTCAAAAAGTTAAGACTTTTTCTAGCTTTGTTGTTTGTTATGTAGTCGATGTGGTAATTCCACGAAAGTTTTGAAGTGAGGTAGACGCCAAGAAATTTGACAATTTGTGTATATTTTATGACTGCACCTATGACCATTAATAACACATTAATCGTGAATTCAGGTAATTTATTAGGGTCATAGCCTGAATTAAACAGCATGATTTTTGTTTTTTCCAATGATAATGTTAGTCCCATTTTCTATCATAAAGTTGTTGATTTTATTAAGTTCACACGTTGATACACTTTCTTTGTATAGTTGCAAAGCCCTGACTGGAGTTTTACGTTTCATTGACACACTTCATCCACAACAAATATCATCAGCAAATTGAGCTAAAAGTGGTATCTTGGACAAGTCTTTCGGAAGATCAGCTAAAAAGGATGTTAAACAAAATTGGAGAAATAACCGATCCCTGAGGCAGACCCATACTTAGCTGTCTGGGGTTTTTGATATGAATTTCCAAGCTTTACCCTGTTATAAACCTATTAGATAGAAAGCTGGCAATGTAATTGTACGTGTTACCTGTTATGCCTATGGTTTAAGTTTATAGAGAAGGCGAGTGTGCCAAACTTGATCGTATGCTTTTCGGACATCAAAAAAAAATGTCGCTAGTATATTTTTTCGCCTTGCGAACTGCTGCTTTACTTGAGTTGTTAATTTAACGAGATGTTCAGTTGTAGATCTGCCTTTTCGAAAGCCAGCTTGGTTGACAGGTATTACTTTATATTTTTCGCAGTAATGAACTAGTCTATCTAAACTCTTAAAACAATCTTTTCCATTAGTTTGCATGTGTGGGATGGTTTGTTAAGGCGATTGGACGATAGCTGGTTTTTATCTGCTCTTCTCTGGGCTTTTTTTGTTTTGTGTATTGGATATAATGATTGAGTGCTTCCAGACGAGAGGGATATTACCATCAGACCAGCATTTCTGTAGAAGAAAACGAAGAAATTCTATAACATTATCTGGCAAGTGTCCCAGCATTTCATTTGAGATTCCGTCTAAACCTAAACGGATGTTTTCTTCTTAAGACTTGAAATACATTGCTTTTACTTCGTACAATGTTATATCATCAGCATTTATATACGATTCATTTATATTATTCGTTTCTCTACATGTGTGTTCTATTTTTTTTCTTGATTTTCTCTATATATCTCCTGCCTTTCTCTGAGAGTCCAGTATTTTCTGCTATAATTTGCAAAACATTTCAGCAAATTCTTCTGCTTTTTCTAGATTTGTAGGTATATCTGAGTTGTCCAGTTTTGATAGGACAACTGTGGCAAGTTATATTATTCCCATTCTTCATAGTTTTAATTTTTCCAGACTTTTTGCATATCCTTGTGATTTGATATTTCATTTATGCAAAAATAGACCAATATTGCATCTTTTGCCTTTTTGCTTGTGCATTCACCATCATTGGCTTTGTTTTTTTTGCTTTTTTCATCTCTTCTAACAGATTTGGGACAGACTTTTCTCCTTGAATAACTGTAGCATTCTAAATTTTGACCTTATCTTTTTCCTCCTCCTTTGCTTCTTCACAAGCTTGATTCCACCAAATATTACCCCCAATGCTTGTGAGATCTTACTGACTTGCACCGCGGAACCGCGGGATGTAGATTCATTTGCAGCATCTAGGACTGCATTTGTAAATAAAGTGTATAAGCTATTGACATCTTTGTTGTTTGCGTCATTAACTTTGAATGTGGAAAGTAACACTTGAAAATTTATCCCAATTTGCAAGTCTATAGTTATACTTGGGTACTTTGTCTTCGGTTGGATCTGTTGACTGAGATTTTTTAGTTTGTAGGATGTCTCGACCATCACTGACGCGATCCTTACTACCTACAAACATTTCTAACCGGGTTGCATACAGTTCCTGCACAGAGCAAGCAATTTGAAAAGGCTGGGCTTTTAGAATGTAAGCGTTTCTGGTCTAAACATAAGTTTGGGGAAAAGAGACCAAAAAGACAGAAAAAGAGTGATCGGTTTGAACTGTTTCTCTTCCGACGCACAACGTCCTACTATCCAGAAATCACAGCAGTACACTCAGGTATATCTGAACGAAGGATCACATGATGCCTTTGGGGCAGCGTTCGCAAAATATTTGGGGGAAAAAGGGATGGTTTCTGGTCAAAGCTTCAACATTTTGACTGTGAGTATCAGGTGATGTTCAGATCACATATGACGATCCCAATCAAAATGGCAAAAGCATTTCAAAAGCAGAAAAAAATCGCTTTTCTGGTCTAACAGATAACAAAAAAAGGCATAACATACTGCATAGTACTTTGCTCTCTTCTCCGCGCGCTCTGCACATGCGTTGAAACGGGGCTGGAGCCGCACATCTCACGATCATGCAGTCACTCACGATACATACCATACATACATACATATAGTTGAGGCCGCTAATAAGCCATGGCGTCCCGGCCGCTTGACATTGCAAAATGTTCATTATATCTGGTCTTTCGTTTCAACCGACGGCGGCGCGGTTATAAGCAATGGTATCTGGCTGTCTTCATTTGCTAATCCGCGTGACACCTCTCTGTCAGCTCGATCCTCCGCCTCGCGGTCTCTTCGACTTCTTTCCCGTCTCTCCTCTCTGCTCCTCGGGCGGAGTGTCAACCATTGTCCATGGTCTGAGACTTGCGGCGTCGGGCGTGACGCCCTTAGGCTTTGCTGACAGGAGCTATCCTATTCGACTGGATTTTACTAATTCTTGTAAAAAAAACGCTTCTTAGGCCTTTGGTCTGCCAAGATTGTCTGGACTGGCCTAAGCACAGACATGGTAGGAGTTGATGCGCCTGTGAGTGTGTCCCAATGTTCAGAAGACCGGTTAAGTGTAGGGCCTCTTGACCCACAATAGTACTCCCCACCGTTTTTATTCAACTCTTATCTTCGTGCCTTTCTTATGGATCTGTTCCAGTTCCATCTTGTCATCCGGCTTCAGGTCTTGTTTCTCCAATTCTTTTCTGTCTCTCCTGTGGTCATCCTTAAAGATCCGCCGCGTTTGCCGTGCGGTGCTGACCTACATGACGGGAGGGGGTGAGATCCTGGTGATTGTGAGGCGCAGGGTCCCCCAACCACATCCCTTTGGCTCTGACTCTCGCTAGACAGAGTGTACACCCGGGCCCCTGTGTACCAATCTGTTCCCCCCCTGGCTAGGGGCTCGGGTCAAGACAGGCAGTTCCCTGGCTGGCCAAGTAACCCCCTGGTTAAAAAAAAACAGTGTTCAGCTCTCTGACCCCAGTAGGTAGCATGATCAGTGGGGATGAGTGTTGGGGGGCTTCCTGTTTGATCGTATATCTCTCCTGAAGGGCCTGGAAGGGATCAAGAACGGTGCTTCTTAGCGTCTGGGCCCCCTCTTGGGTGGGTTGGTATGGAGATGATGAAATTAGCATCTCAACACAGGCTTCTTTCTTCATCTAAATGCTCCCTCTCCTCCCTCTCCCCTCGCCCCCCCAAAAAAAAAAGAAAAGAAAAAAAAGAAACGAAAGGTTCTACTGCTCATGCTAAAAGTAAAAAAACATACACAGGAGAGGAGTCCGAGGTTGACTCTGTCTCTGAGGGGCCAGTAAACCAACAAGATAACTGGAATTTTGGTCTGCCTGGTTGATTGGTGTAAAGTGCATAGAATCAGGACAAACCGATTTATGTTCAGTGAAGCCCATGTGGCCATTCGAAATGGTTTCCATTTGAATTGCTGTAGATTCCAAAAATCTGATAAAAACATATTAACGAAGGGAAGCTCTATCCTTCATCCATGAGCAAAATCTTAATGAGACAATCAGGAGCAGGCCGCTGAGAGCCAGCAAAACTGGTAGAGCAGAGAGATATCCGGGTGACCCTCCCAATAACGCATTTTTAATTATTCCAAAGGAGTCATTCCAAGCCCAGATTGCTCAGAGGCGTCCTCGGAAAAGGGGGAAATCAACAACGGAAGTTCTATCATCCTCTAACGTGTCATAGACGTAGTCATAGGGTGACAGTTTGAAATACGTAGCAGAGAAGTAGCTGCCGCACCAACACCCTCTTTGTCCGTTCATTGCCACAATTCATCAAAGTGGGTGCATTTAAACTTCATGGTTCAATTATATCATTCGCGTCTCTCAATGTCGATGCTTCAGTGTGCGCAGAATAAAAGATAATGGACACACGTCAGGAGATTGCTGTTCTGTGGAGGATGTGTGCGGTTGTTTTGCTGGGCAGAAGCACCCATGATTGTCCGTGTTATAAGATCGGGCCGGCTGTAAAAAGCATTGTGCAAACTGCGATAGCGACCACGCCTCTCTCTTTACGCACACTGCCTCAGTATTGGATCCCGGAAGTTAACATAACTAAAAAGTTCAAACTGGAAAAAATATTTTATTTACGAGGCATGGAAGCAGTGTCCTTGCTAGTCATCGCTTCTTCAGCTTTCGCTTCCTTAACTTTTCGCTGTGAAGAGAGTTTGTCAACTACATTCATTTTGCTGTCAACTCGTATGTCTTATATCTTTTCTTAGACATGTGCAATTAAAAATAACTTTCACGGCATTTCCGCCGTTCGAAGGGCAATTCACCACATCCCAATCCAAAGAATAGATGCCCGCTGGTGGTGCAATAATATCCGCCACCATCATCCTATTGCTGCTGCCAGCATTGGTAATCGCTCATCTGCTACTGGGCAGACTTAAAAAAAAAAAAACATGGCACCTGCCTAGTGCCTCCAACTTTCGAGAGCAGTGGCGGGCAAAGGAGCCCAACTCCGAGCGTGGAGAGAATGGAGATTAAAAGACGGACCTCCATCCCTCTTCTGCTCTAATTAAAGTCATCATCTCCCCTGTCGGGTAAGTGGCGCCAGCGGTGTTCTGAAACAAAGCGGTGGGCATCTTGCAAAACAGATACGCTTCCATTGGATGCAGACGACGACTCATAGATGAAACTGATTTCTTTTCTCCCGTCTGTTCTGTCAATCAAGCAGCCACTGGATCAGTAAATTAAATTCATTGGCATATAGCGTAGTTTTAAACTCCAATCCTTGATGAGCTGCAGGCTTTTGTGTCGCACACTAAAACCTCGGTTATGCGCTCTTCAGGAAACAGCCATGAATGCCAGAAGACCCAAATCACTTCTTTCGGTCTTCATATTCTTTCCAAACTTGGCACAATTCCTTTCGCACTGGGAACTAACGAGTAGTGTTGTCCCTCTTATCTACAAAGCTTTGCTGTTTAGCCCTGGCCACCTGTTGGGCTAGCCGATGGGACGTCCTCTTCATGGGGCAGTATCACACAAGAGTCACATCTCTCTAGAAACCATTCACAATTTTGCTCGTTATATCTGAAACTTCTTCTGTCCCAGTTTTGTCGCCAGGACACTTGTCCAGTCCTATTAAGAACTTCCTCGAACCTTTTTTTTGTTGTGCTGTGGGGATTTTCAGTGGACACAGGGCCTCTTTGGGGTAGTGTGAATTTCGTCATCCAGAGGTCTGCTTCTCTAAGATGTCTTTTCCGAGTTTGATTTGTGTTGCCTGAATGATGTATCGCCCAACTTACCTCCACTCTTTCCACAGGTCCATTTTTCGTGTTTAGATTTGTCGATATGTGACCCCCTTGCCGGTTCCTGGACACTGTGAGTGGTCTGTCCATGACTATCTGGCATGGAAGTGACCAGTTTCCCGTGCCTGTTAAAACCTAAAACACACTAACAGCGCCTCTGTTCCCAGCATCTTAATTATAAGACGGCTAACCGGAATCTTTTTGGCTGCAAATTTTCAATGAGGCTCCCGACATTGTACATTTTTTCAAAGAAGCGCCAGACACAGAAGATCTCTAACTGCGCGCTAGCTTTGTTAGAGTGCTGGCCAAAACCTTATTCCGCTGCGTCCGTCGGCGATAAGCTCCAGGTGGGCCTAAAACACATTTGTATTCCAATTTGGACGATAAACGCCAGTTTGCCTAAATCTCATTAGAATTTGTACGCAAATCTCGCAAACGGGTCTCAGCGTTGGGTATTCCAAAAACCTTCAGCTCCTAACGCTCGAGCCCATCAGAACGGCCCTGTCCCAATAACAAGGACACACTTTTAAAATCAGTACAACGTCAGTCTTGTGCAGAAACGTCATCTGCTCCGGCTGCCCTATAAACCATCCAAGGAAGAAGTCTGGAACGTCAAGAGAATCAAACTGGGGAACACCAAACCGTCAATTCATCACCTCCTGAATAATGCCAGTGGCTCTGATAACTGACAAAAAACCAGCTGTTGCCAATCTGGGCTGGCCTCCACCTTTCAAACAGAACTCCTCATCATCCTCAGCAGGTAAATCGCAGCCTTTATAAGAAACAAACTCAGAGAAAATCTTCATACAATTTCATACAATACACGACAACTAACATCTTTGTCGCCACCTGATACTTGGTGGTTCTGTCCTAGGCATTTTGTGAACAAGTTAAGGTTTTGTGTGTGTGTGTGTTTTTAGCCACTTCTGTTTCCTTGTGCCAAATTTCTGCTCGGAACGACTGACTTCTGAAGAGACTTTTCTAGGGGGCACATCAGGAACGGTGATGAATATGAAATCGGCTCTAGGCCTCTGTCAAAACGGGTGATAGTTTTACCGTCTGCATCCCCTCTCTCTGGTCCGTCTTGATCGAGGAGAGTTACTGTAACCATACCCAACTTTTGCCAAAGACTCTTGATTTCCGAGTCAGCACTCCGATCTGTAGGGGGGAGTACGGTTGTCAGACTCGACCCCCCTTTGTAGGCTTCTCTTTCCTGGTATACTAGAAAAGGGTTAGTGGCTAGCCAGTTTGCCCCTATGGTCCCCTCTTAGCCTCCTAACCCGTCCCTCTGTCGTTGCAGGATAAATTCTCCAGAGGCCGTTGATCTGTGTTGTGCCCCGACTACTGGACGCCCTGTCCCGGCTGACCTCTCACCTGCCAAGCACATTTTGCGAAACTGTGGGCACGGTTGTTGCTTGAATCAGGGAGTCTTTAAACTTTGTCAAAGACTGGATTGACGTTAGCCAGTAGTCATTGTGCGTAATACTTAGGTAATGTGTCTAATGGCATAGAATGAAATCTCAAGTGTCGCAGTGATAAACCACTGTGTCGATTTGTGTGGCGAGAAAAAGAAACGCAATGTAAAAAAAAAAATCAGCTCTCGAACTTTGCTGCGTGCTGAGCAGCGTGCACAAAATCGTGCGACCGCTTGACACCAGCTGGCGACTCCACGATCCTCTGGTTTTAGATATCTCATTAGTGAAACATTTGAATAAACAAAAACAACCGTTTATACAACCATTAAAAACCTTCAGTTTTGTAACTGCCGTTTGCAGATTTTGTACTATGGCTAATAAATGTTTTTGTTTATTGTTTAATAGTATATGGCTAAAGTTTTGTTTGTTTGTTTGTTTAATAGTATACCCTTCCATGGGGCAAATGTAACCGACGAAGTCCCACAGACCATATTTAGAAATTTATTTCATTATTCAACTCAAAGGATAAAACCACTACAATTCACCCTAGGTTTAGAGCATCCGTGTAGCAGATGTTTAAAAATAACATCTCTAAAAGTTATACTGCAACTGCCATGTTTCCACTCTGTCTTCCTTTGTCACGCATCAGTATCAGGCGGAGATGCTCGTAAAGACAGAGCAGGGCCCCTGCAGGCAGTGTGAACTCTTGCTGTACTGCCGTATGACGAGAAGACGTCATCTGAACAGCAACAACCACGACGACGATGACGACGACAAACGAAAAAAAAGGGAAAAAAAGAAAGAAAACACGGCAAAGATTCACCCTCGTTCAAAGAAAGAAACTTTACTGTCAGAACTAACTTGTTTGGGGACAGATTCTGTAAATGCAGGTTCGCATGTCTTTTATACGAATTTACTTGAGAAAATTCAAAAGTTGTAGACAGATTCTGTAATGCAAGTTTCGCGTCCCTTTTACACCATTTACTTTAGAAAAAGAGTAAAAGTTGTAGACATATTCTGTAAATGCAAGTTCGCATGTCTTTTATACCAATTTACTTGAGAAAAGTGAAAAAGTTGTGAAGATGAAAGGAAGCGTCCTTAGATTTTACATGGCATTTTTTTATTTGTTTACTTTAGGCTCTTAAGAAACGGATTCTCGTTATGCTTAGACCTTGTTGGTTGACGAACCTACGTTGTCAACTGTTTTTGGGATAATAGGTTATGTTTATGGCGGGCTTCTGAAGTTTGTATTTCAGTAGCTGGAATTTTTGCTTTTGGCGATATGTAAACCACAAACCAAGGTTATCATGACTGCGAGGGAATAAGGAGTGACTGGGAGTGTCCCCCTAAAGAAGAGAGAGAAGAGAGAGAGAGAGACAGACAGACAGACAGACAGACAGACAGACGGAGACAGAGAGAGAGCCACTAAAGGGAACAACCGTCCT
>JADBJO010021610.1:20000-29273 GCA_016801955.1 Conus betulinus
TTATTGAGAAGGCCTGACGACTGTCGCGTTCAGAAACCTTGGCAATTACTAACCTTTATTTGATATTTGATTTTGAAAGCACCTAAGGCATTCTGCGGCGTGGTCCTTAACTTATGTTGAAGTCTGTATTTATTGCAATTGAAGAAATGTGACAAACACGCACAATTAAAACAAAATAAACGAATTCAAGAGGAATCCCGTTTCAAAAATCATTTCGCTTCATTCTTTCCAGTGGAGTATGTTTTGTGACGCGTCTAATGTTGTATGGGGCATTGAGAGGAAAGGCAAAGAAGAAAAAGAAACATCCGAAAAAAAAGAGGAGAGAGAAGAAAAAGAAACACCCGAAGGTGCTGGGGAGGACCCAGAGAAGCACTGTCTTCACCTGCCTTTAGAGCAGTCCTGTACCACCATTTGAAGGCCGGCGCTGTGTTGACGATGGGTACAGACACGCGCAGGACACTCAATTAAGTTATCAAGGGACATAACTGCTCCTGAACAGAGGTAATCCAGACTACAGGATGCAATTCAAAACAGCCTTAAAGTAGCATCCCCATGGGTGTACCAGCCCTGTATTTCATGACTGCAGCGCCCACCGGCGAAAAACACCACCCTCCAGCTGTCGAGCACACCCCACAGACCCAACCACCCCTGCCCACGGACAGATGAAGACAGTGCCACTCCAGACACAGCCAAGCTTTCGCCATACGGTCTTATGTGCCCTCAGAGAGAATCCAAAGTTGTAGTCTTTCCCACTGTCAACAGGACTTTCCCTGTGGTCAGTGGGTCTTTCCTCACCGTCACTGGACCTTTCTCCAGGGTCAGCCTAGTTAAGGCAAAGAAGAAAAAATCGGACGTTTTTCTTGCCTCTCTTACTCTGTACTCTTTAGAGGTAATACAGACAAGGCGAAGACTAAGACTTTCGACTTCTCCGAAGTGCGTGGCATTGACATCCAGTAATGTTCACAAAGACGTTCGACGATGCTTTGTTATCTCTGCCCTCCCTGCGTATGGATACCAATCTTTTTCTTGCTCGTTAAAATGTCACCACATTTCTCTCTTCAGCTGTTTCTTTTCGTTAACAGTGACCCATATTTGTGCAGGAGAGAGCTTTTAGGCTCTCTATGGTTTCAATCTCATGTTACATTCATTTTTTCTTTGCTGCCTCAACTTTCTTACCACTTCGGTGGCGTTGCGCTTACCTCGCTCTTTCTGCCCACCCCCTTACCTTTCACGACGTCCACAGCCACAGCCTGGCCTGGCCAGCTACAGCCACAGCACAGGCAATCCACAGGAAGCGGTCGATGTCAAGTCGTCATGAGGCAACCCACCAAACAAGACCCTGCACTGCTGCCCGGTCACTTCAGTGGTCTTCAGTGACGACTGTTCTGATCCAACATACGTTGGACACTTTAAAGCCTTGTAATGTCGAAAATAATCTGTTAGTAACGGAGGCAGCGTGAGTGAGTTCTCCCTCCAGAGGGCGCGCCGTGTAATGTCAGTCCCCTTGAAATTGCTGCTACCGGCAACCCCAACAAGACCAGACCAAGGTCATAGACACAGAAAGGAATCAAAACTGGTCACCATGAGAGCAGGGCGCAAAGGGCCACATAATATAAAACTTTTCTCTGCTGATCAGTGCAGATGATGAAGATGACACGACGGATTTTCACTCAGGTCTGAGTTTTGCATGACAGTGCTGTACTCCATGCTTATTTTTATAATGTATCCCAGCATCATCCTGCCCTGAGAGGCACAGTCTCTGCATTATTAGTCAGGAAATGGGAACAACACTCTCAGATATGCATCCTTGAATTGGGTGACTCTCGACTGTATGGTCCCAGTCTTCCCAGCTGACCCGACATACATAGCAAACTCAGCTCTAGATAGGAACTGTTCAGGGTATAAAATACAAAAACGAAATAATCGGCTCTGGTGGAAAATGGACCCACAACCTCCTAACTAGTTGTTGGAGAGGCTAACCACTTCATGGCATCTGGTGCATTGAGTATTCTTAGTTTCGTTATGGTTAATACTTTTTTCGTTTTGGAATGAGCCCAGAATTTTTTTTCCTGAAAAAATGACATCATTCATCTCCAGTAAGCTCTGTCTCTGTCTGTCTGTCTATCTCTCTGTTTGTCTGTTTGTCTATCTGTCTGTTTATCTGTCTGTCTGTCTGTCTCTCTCAACGCAATGCATAAAGAGATATGAGTCAAATGGCAGTTGCTTTCACTGTCACATGTAAGTGTACTTATTTTGGTAATTACCCTCAGGGTCTCAGGAGAGGCAGGGCTCAATGTGACTGGATATGAAGAGGCAGGATTAAGTAACGTGTACCTTCTTGTGGATTTAAACCCGCTTACTTGTACCCCCAGACCAGTGACTTGCCCTACACGATGAATGATGGATTCTGAAGGCATGACATCCAGTGCACATTATTTCATCAATCATACAAATCAGCCGTCCACATCTGCCCACCAAGTGTTCCTGCCTTGCAACAATCCCCGAAATCTTGTCAGCCCTCATGTGGCGGAAATGGTGGATGTTGTGGCGTATACCGGGATATTCCCTGTTCTTGTGATCTGTGGCGTCATCACCAACGTCATCAGTATGGCTGTCTTTGCTCGGCAGGGACTTTCTGACCGAATCAACTTGTGTCTGTTCAGGTATGTATGTGTAGCACAGTTTGTGGTGTTGTAGATGTGGTGTTGTAGTAGTCCTTACCATAACTTGTGCATACGTTTATGGTAATAAGACTAGGCAGACAGAGAGACAGACAGATAGACAGACAGACAGACAGAGAGAGAACGGTTGTTTTTTTTTTTAGTAATATCAGTAGCGTAGGTATTTAGTATCATTTTTTGGTTTCCCCTTGTTTTTCAAACCCACCGGGAGATCACCTCCCCCCCCCCCCCCAACTCTAAAGTAGCAACAGCAAAGCAAAATCAGCAAGTGATTGTGGCTGCTCAACCAGAAGAAGAAGAAGAAGAAGAAGAGGAAGAAGAAGAAGAAGACTATCTATTTGTGATTATCAATTAGTTTTCAACACTTTAAGCCTGCATCTGTGGTATAATCATTTTATTTGTTATCCAACAGACGCTCGTAACAATGCGAACAGAAACGTGATCGAGCTTCTCTCAAGTCGTTACTTTGTACTGGCGACTTTGATCTTCTTTTGCGAGATGATTCTTCTCCGTGAAGGATGCAATTCAGTCAAGAAGGTATATTTTAAGCAACAAAAAATACTGTGGGTTGCAAACTCATGCTTTTTGTTTAAGATCCATCTTAGGAAAATATTCCTGCAAAGTCTAGTAGATTATTACTGATTTTTAAAAAAAGCATGAAACTTTAGGGCGCTGATTAAAATAATATGAGTAATGAAGATGATTCACATAATTGAAATTTTTTGCTTTTACTAGGTCGCAAGCGTAAACACTGAAACCAAGCGATTTTTGGCATGCTGATTCATTTTTTCTGGATGGACTACAAATAAAACGGTAATTTTTTTGTTTTATTTTAACAACTTTCACGACTCTGAATTGTGTTATTCTAGAAATTTGAATGTCAACTTTACAATCTACAGCCAAAGCGACCGTTCTCTGTCTGTCTGTCTGTCTGCCTGTCTATCTGTCTGTCTGTCTGTCTCTCTCTCTCTCTCTCTCTCTCTCTCTCTCTCTCTCTCTCTCGCTCTCTTCTTAATTACTCAGAAACTCAAAAAGAATAACATTCGAGACAAAATATTTGAGCCTTTCTCTTAAAATCCTAACATATGAAGAAACATCCAATATGGAAACTCTACATTCAGACATACAAGCAATAAATGCCAGGACACGGTGCATGGCGAGAGCACACACACACAGACACACAGACACACACAGACACACACACACACACACACACACACACACACACACACACACACACACACACACAGAGACAGAGAGAGAAGCGATTTTGCAAATCGATCCCTTCCACTTCTTCATTCCATGAAAATTAAATGGAAAACATCTAGCATGTTTACGCATCTGAGTACACACTCTCGCATGTTCGAACAGGTCAACGACTTATAGTAGCACTTGTTAGTTGTCTCCCAAGTTTTATTGTGTTCATTTCTGGCGAATGTTTTGAACATCACTTCCATGCTATGATAATCATTATGAGACGACAATGTACAATATTCACTGAAGACCGAATGCTCTGCCTATTTGAGTCTTCTCTTTTTCAATTCATTCTCTGTCTGTGGCTCTGTCAGTCTGGCAGTGTCAGACACAGGGTTCCTGCTGTTCCTGATGTGTAGCAAGTCCTACGCCATCGTCAGTCTGGTGGACCCGGTGGCGGCAACTACTGGTTGAAACGTCATCACGGAACTGTTTTGGCCAGTTGCCTGGGTTTCCTGGTCGTGTCCAACGTGTGACACGGCTGTCATAGCTGTGGAACGGTGTATCTGTGTTCTGAGTCCCCTCAAAGCTGCCAGGATCTTCAGAACAAAGTCAGTGTGTGTGTGTGTGTGTGTGTGTGTGTGTGTGTGTGTGTGTGTGTGTGTGTGTGTCTGTGTGTGTGTCTGTGTCTGTGTGTAGCAATAGTGATAATAGTAGTAGCAGATTTTTGTTGTTATTGTTTCTTCTTCTTCTTCTTCTTCTTCTTCTTCTTCTGTCATTTCAGTGACATTAATACAAGACAAGAAAAGGAGAACGTTTTGTGTGCAAGGTGGGCAGGGGGAGGTGGAGAAGCAAGGATGGACCATGTGAGACTTGCACGCTTGTATGTGAAGATGATCGATATGCAATTTTTATTATCGTAAAAGTTTTGATATTATTCAAATTTCAAAATTTTGAAAATGAGTGAATAAGTCATTTTATTTCAGTTTGATAAAATATACCATTACACTTTTAATATGCTTTGTTTGAAAACATATGGAACCTGATGTCAAGAGAATAATATATTAGTTTGTAGAATTTGATTACATCGATGAAATGGTATAACTTCAATGTTTTTACAAACAAGAACAACGTCAGTAGTATTTCATTTGAATGGTTTCATCATTACTTCAGCTTTCAAGTTGATTAATTGTGTACGGGAAAACAATGTGATCTTAGTTTCATTGACTGAAAATGTATCAATAAGGCAACAATATTTTATTCTTATGATGGATAATGCTCACTTTATATGCATCGTACTGGTTTACATAAATTAGTGTTTCTATACAGTGTGACAACCGTACGGTAATGTAATCTTGCTTATAGCGCAGCCGACCGCAAACGGCCATATCAGGGTTGCAATAACCATTCATTTTTAAACGCTGTTGCAGGTATATGGGAATACTGATCTTCATTGCAGCTGTGTGCATTCAAACAGTGCTTAATGCTGCCTTCACACTGAAATTTCAGACTGTTGAAGTCACAGACCCCCCTCACCAACACCTCCACTTTCATCTCTCGTGTGTCACCTTTCTACCTCCGTCACCGAACCATCATTGACATCATCTACAACCACTTGATTCTTGTCACTCTCCCTTTCCTCTCCCTCGTCGTCGTCATCGTCTGCACCACTGTCATCATCTTTCGCCTCAAAGTCACCGCCACCTGGCGTCAAAACGCAATGTCCAATATGACGTCATCGGAGAAACAGGAAGTGAAAGTGACGCGGATGCTGGTGACCGTGTGTGTTGTATACGTCACGTGCACAATACCGGGTGTGATTAATCAAACTATGATATTCAGTCGTGCACCCGGCTTTATGATAACCGACTATTTATGCAATTTGTTTAAAATGTTCATGGCTATGCGTCATCTGTTTGAGGTGGTGAATACTTCCAGCAATTTTCTCATCTATATGAAGCAGAGTTCCCGCTATCGATCCTCCCTTAGGCAGCTGTGGCAGCCTACCCAACCAGTGCAGAAAAGAGAAGATGGCAGCAATCAACGTGTTCATCATTGCGTCAGGATGGTTGGAATTCCAGACAAAAGTCTAAATCTATCACAGCTTTGCACAATTAGTATCAATGTGGTTTTTCGTTTACCTTTCCCAAACAATAATGTTTGTGAAAACACGGTGAACAAGTTGTGAAAATATTTGCACAAATAAAAGAAACGACAATTACTAAAGTCAGTGAAAAATGTCTTTACTGGTGGTTCAGAATAAGCTTGGCAATTCTTATCTTTGTCGTGCCATTGTGAACAAAGAAGGAAAGTAAATACGGAATATGGAGAAAATGGAAGAAAAAGTGCGTACAATTAAATCATCATCCATTTACTATGATGAAATGTGAGATCAAAACGTCTAGTTAGAAAGTAAGCAGTTACAAATAAATACAACTTGGCAAAGTATGCATTAGTATGCATGAAGGATACACACGGGCAGATGTGTTGACTGATTTTAAGGTGGCTAGTTTTAGTCTTCTGCTTCTTGTATTCACCTCTGTATTTCCTTTATTTAAGACAAGCAGCTGGTTATTGCCACAATATAGGCCTTCAAATGTATGGCTGAGAATCGAATAGCTGCCATTTTACGTCAGACCCTAAAATTTATTTCAAATATTCCAGAACTACTTGATTTTTCCTTCATTCTGTAAAATAGCTCACAAACAATTCATTCTGGATAATATGCAAATCAGCATTTTAAACAGTTTATCTTTGAATATCTTCAGAAACGACAGTCGTTCATTTCGTTGGTCTTAATCCGCCTGATCAATCCTACATCAGATTTGAGGGAACAGATCATTTGCTTATCATGATAAGATGCTTCCTTTGATTATCAACAGTTCAGTCTTAATCATAATCTTGTATCGTCTACAAAGGGTTTGTTCCTCCTGAATTCAGAAAAAGCATTTTTCCCGTAAGTAGTTTTATATGTGCAGTTAATAACATCACGTTTAAAGAATTAAATAAAGGAAACAGTATTTGAATTTCTTAATATTTGTAAAATCCAGATCTGGTTCTTATTCAGTTTGCGCACGCACGCCCATGTCTTTCTATTCCTTTCAACCATGTTTTTATCATCCATTTTTTCTTTAGACAGCTTATCACTCACTGTCGTCCAAAAAAAATACACTCCAAATGAAAACTCAAAATAACCGTGTCATCATATTTAGATGTTCTCATACACTGTAAACCTGAAATTTTGTTTGAATATGGAAAAACACCTGATTTGGAAAAAAAATCTGTTCAACGTAATATTTAAGAATCATACAGTACGCGTTTTGATTTTGTTCTCAGTAGTATATTACTTTGTGTTTTCCCACTGCTTTTGACTAAATGTAAAGCTTTGTTAAATACATCATGTAGGCAATAACTCGTTTAGATCAGATGCCTTCTCAGATACGTAGTTAATGAGTGTACCTGACAAATGGAGAAATCCTGCAGTTGCTGTACTTGTTCAACTGCTCTGATCAATGTAGCATCACGGGTCGCCATTTGAAAAAGTTCTGCATAACAATGATATGATGAAATTTTAAAATGCATGAGAACTCATATGGTATGTTTTACGTGGCCATGATCTGTCCATTCAAATTATTATGATTCTTATATATATATACAAACAAATTGTTTCAGCGCCGTATCAGTCAAGGGTGTATGAATTTGAAGAAAAAAAAAACGGTTTTAACTATTTTCTGTATGGAGGCTGCAAGTTGCATTCCACTCCGCATTTTAGCTTACATTCTGTGCCCCTGGTTTGTTTGTGGTCTGGCACTTTGTATTTTATTATATTAGTACCACCCACAACAACCAGGAGGGCATATTTGTATGTAGTGTAGCTGATGCAAGTGGAGACTGGACATCTGATCGGGCGCCGCAGGGTGAGCATTGCAGATCTGTATTTCGAACAACTAACTCCGGTTTCTTTTATATTTCAGTGGCTTGAACTGCACGATTCGCTCAACGTAAATTAATATAGCTCACTAACTTCATTGTCCCTTTCTATTCCAGATTGGGGAGCTGGACAACAAACCTGATCAATATTAGTGATCGTTTGTTGGTCTTGTGTTGTCAGTCTGTAGTTAAGTGCAGAACAGATAGGTAAAATTTTTTGGTACGAATTGTAAATGTAGTAGTAGTAGAATAGTGAAAATGTACACGGGGCGGACAAGATATTAAATTAGAAGGGGGGAAGAAACTTGCTCAGCAAATTGAACTGGAACTTATGAGTCTGTGTATCTGTTTTTCTTTCAGGCGTTATTTTCCTTCTACATTCTCCAAGGTGCTACGTCTTCTATGTCATATTTCTACATTGACTGTTTCCCCATCAACTTAGTCTTCTTTATCTGCGACCTCTTCATTACCGTCGCACGACGTATTCCTGGACTTCGTTGTTCATCTGCTTGAAAAAAGAAGAAGAAAAAAAAGAAATCAATAACCAGTGGACAGAAATATTATTGGAGAAATTTTTATCGTAAAAAAATATTCGACGTGTGTTATTTTGTTCTTTGTGCATCAAAACGAAGATGTGCTTCATCTCACCAAAGCAAGGATTTTCGATGCTGCGTTGATCGCTCCTGAAGAGTATTCATTGTGAAGAGCTGCGTTTTTTTTTTTTTTTCAATGCTGTGTTATGAGTTTGTATACACGGACGGTACAGTGCAACATTCTTCAGGGAGCACTGTGTTATCCTTCGCCATCTCATCGGTCGCCATCAATTTAGGGAACTGTTGTCGAGGGTGTGGACAGCTGTTTTTCCGCGGAGACTGAGCTGTAATCATCTGGTGTGTGGACAATCAATCACCTACAGTCACATTTGTCATTATGCTTGGAGTAACGGTTCAGTATATGATGTGAGTGTATGATGTGAGTCTAAATTCAAGTGTTGCCAGACGACAAGGTTTACATGAACAATTAAAGGTAAATTGAATCAGAATGTGACTTTTGGTGGGAGAGGATTTCCTGTCAGTGGCTTCAGTTCTTGGATTTGACAAATACAAGTTTTGCAGTGACTTCTGTAGTGGTGACCCGTGTAGTCATGTTTTATCTGTGTTGTTGTTGTTCTTGTGTGTGACTGTGTGTGTGTGTGTGGTGTGTGTGTGTGTGTGTGTGGTGTGTGTGTTTTTCAATTGTGTTGTATTGTCTGTGGAGTGAACAATTCAACAGGAGAGTTCAGAAGATCACAAAATTCTTTATTTCTTGTAATGTTGATAATTTGCAAATGACATGCCAGCCCCGTGACATGTTTAATTGTCTCATAGAATATGAAATGTCTCATAAAAATGACTGGTCAAGGAGTACATGTCTCATTGGCATTTTAAATCCATCCCTGAGATGGGATGAAATATACTAGCATTGCTTC
>JADBJO010021611.1:0-29273 GCA_016801955.1 Conus betulinus
GATGATGATGTCAGTGACCTTTCAGCAATTCATGAGGAACGTTCTTGACAAATGGCTATGAGGGAATCACTGTCTAGGACTTGATCTGGTCATACCAGTGCAGAGGGGATGGAGGAGTGGATGTGTGAGCCTGTTGGGAGCTTTGGACGAGAAGTTTCACTGAATGCCAACCAAAACTATAAAACTACATCGCCGATGACTTTTTTTTTTTTTTTTTTCTTTTTTTTCTTTTTAAAAATCATCTCGTATATCGGTTGCAGATTACGAGATGTGCCCTTATAGGTCAGGTTTAAAGTCAATGATTCGAGCCTGATCTGATGCTGAAGTTCTATCAAGCAATTTTTTTTTAAGTCAGAGAATGGGAAGCGAAAATCAAAGACTGTTAACACCCTAACACGATAATTATTGGTAAACAATAACAACAAACAACAACAACAAAACACCTGTATCAGAAGGTCGATCAAGACATGATTGACTCTTATCCGTCATTCTGATAACTACAAAACTACAAAACCCAGAGGACAGATTGCGTAACCTGCAGTTCTTCCTTCCAATATTTGAGACATTATAAATCATGCCCCACGCTCAGCAGTCGTTACCCAGACCGTTATCAGAGCACAGGATATATGCTATGTGTATGTGTGTGTCACCCACCCCATCGGCCTACTGGGTCTACTCTTCCGAAGGATGATGATGGGATTAATCAAGGCGTGCACAAGATGTTATGCATGCGTACACACATGGAACCTCGGTTTACGGTCTCATTCGAAGTGCTTCTAAGGGATGGAGTCAGAACTAATCTTAACATCGAGAGTAAAGTCTCCCTGTACTGAAACGGTCCCGATGGAGATTTGAACCCACAACCTGCAAGGACACTAGAATTACGAGTTCGTTGTTCTACTGAGTTATCCCGTAACCAGCTTGTATAGCAGGTAAATAGAAAAACCAGCATATCATTGGCATAGAAGTTTTGTAGCATAATTTTAGAGGTCATTCATGCAGTGACTGAAAGTCCTCATCCTAAGCTCCCGATAGGCTCCCACATCCACTCCTTCCCCCTGTCTCAGGCAGTGAAGGCCCTAGTGCCAGATCCTACCTCCACAGCCTGACGCGCTCTCCTCCCTGGCCTTCAACACCACCATCGTAGCCTGGCTAAGAATCACAGGATCATATAAAACTGATAGCATTCACACACACACACACACACACACACACATGCGCACACACATACATGGGCGCACACACACACACAAACGCGCGCGCGCGCGCACACACACACACACACACACACACACACATGCGCCCACGCACACACATGCGCCCACCATACACCCACACATGCACAGACACACATCCATACACACACGTGTACCACACACTACACACACCACACACACACACACACAAAAAAAAAAGCAAAACCGACGGTAGATAGGCTCTGAAGGTGTGACCAGCGCGTTGGGCTAATGCGTAGGTCAGACATCTTCTGAGTCGTTGCCACGAGACACTATTCTTCAATTCTCTCATCATATTTGTTAATTCATTTATCCATCAGCTTAAAATCATGCTTAGTGTGGTCTCAAAACTTAGCGGATGTGGTGCAGCGTAGGCCTATATGGACTAGTTCGCACGCAGTGACGCCTCCTTGATGAAACTGAAACTGAAACTGCTAGGGCGACATTATTGAGAAACGAACATTAGCGGGAAATCATTCACAATGAAGAAATATCTTCCTGGCAACATACGGCATAACTTAGTGACTTCTGTTGGAAAGGACCGTTTTCCACGAATTGAGGCATACATTATGTCTGATTAGCCAGAACATTGATGCGTGTAATAGCCAAGATCGCTTCATCTGGACGCTTTTGGTCTGACTAACTGCGAACGATCAGCAGTGAAGTACGCGTACAAACACGGGATTATCAGCCCAGTCTGATGCGGAAGAGCCCCAGGGGCAGCATAACTTCTAGCCCGTAGGAGGAAGTATCTCAGCAGCCATCTTCGGGAAGGTTACCAAACTCAGAGATCCACACAAAACAAGGCTTGGTCTAGTCATCTACCAAGACAGATCCATTGACAGTGTGTCCGAAGACTCCTGTAGTGAAAGAGAAACACCTGACCAAAGATAGTTCGCCCTAAGGCGTACAGTCTTTGACCAGCAACGAATTTGACCGGGCAACGAATTTGACCGCGACAGACCTAACTGTTACCTTCCCTACCGGACGAGCAACTGGTGTTCCAGCAGAACCCAAGAGGCGAGGGACCAGCCACAGGACAAGGCCGGTTCGGACTCAAAGCGATATCACCAACGCAAGCGCGTATGAAGTGAGTTTTTTAAAAGTCTGTGCATGAGTGTATGGATGTGCATGTGCTATGAAAGCATAGCGTTGGGCGATGCTGCATTAACTAGGCAAACCAGTCTGTTGTGTAGACCTTGGAAAACGATTCACATTGTCGGTGATCGTCTTTAAGATCATAACCATGCTGATCAACATCAACATCATGTTCAGCTTGTACAAAAATGTAAGGAAATCACAGTGTAAGAGATTTTTTGAAGATAAACATTTTCCGATGATTTGACGTTTTCAAAATGAAAATAATACAACTCTCTCTCTCTCTCTCTCTCTCTCTCTCTCTCTGTGTCATGATGTTATTTCAAAATCCTTGTTCTGGTTATATTTCATGTTTAAAATATTGCTCTCTATCTCCTCTCTCTCTCTCTCTCTCTCTCTCTCTGTGTCATGATGTTATTTCAAAATTCTTGTTCTGGTTATATTTCATGTTTGAGATACTCTCTCTCTCTCTCTCTCTCTCTCTCTCTCTCTCTCTCTCTCTCTCTCTCCGTATGTGTGCGTGTGTGTGTGTGTGTGTGTGTGTCTGTCTTAATCTTTATTTCAGATCCAGGTTCTGGTTAGATTAAATGATAAATATTGTTTTATTAAAATCAAAGAAACCAAACTCTGTACTTACACTGTCAGATACTCAGTATTCCATTTCCAGAAAAAAAATTCTGTACCGCCAAACAAACCAAACAAACAAATTTTGAAAAACACAAACACTACCCATTTTGACCTCCTTGATCTTTGTTGGACAAGATGAACAACATTCAAGACAACGAAACTGAAGGCTAGTTACTTACCTCAAATTGCGCTCAAAATGGATGTCCATATATAGATATTGCAAAGAAAGAAAGACCGACAGAAAGCAAAAAGAAGGAAGAACAGTTCAAAGGAAGGTCCCCAGTCCACATCTACTTCAGTAGACTGGGATACACAGAGCCAGACTACTGAATAATGCCCTCAGAGGATGGCAGCAACATGCTGTACAGGTCATTGTGCTCATCAATATTATATCATTTTCATTAAGGGTGAGATTAACGTCCTGTCAGCCTGAGGCAAGGACAAGGTTACTGCAGACATTGGTCTGCATCATTGTGGCAACTGCTGTCACCGGCAATAGTGAGTGGGTTTTCAGTGGGGGGTCGTCGCATTCCTCTCTCTGAGCTCGTGTTCCTCTTGAATGCTGATTCAAGTTTGGTCATGTTGCTCTTGAATGTTGGTTCAATTTCTGGTTGTTGGTCGACCGGCGATGGGCATCAGAGTGTGTTGCCTGCTGTCCCCCAAACATCAGGCTGTCTTCAGGACCACTGGGTGGCCTTCTTCATGTTCAGGTGGCAATGGTCCTGTGCAGCATGAGGTCGCCTCAAGGAGGGGGCAGGACGAAAGTTGCTGGAGCGCTGCACGAGCCCCTAATATATGGCAGATACTCGCTGACTGTGGCTGTGAGGGCATTTTTTAGCCCAGCCCCATAAGGAGTGTCCACAATGTCTGCCTTGCCACAAAACAGAGCATGGCTGTCAGGGCCACGGTAGTCACAGTCAGGCAGCGCTCCTTCGCTGATCGCCCCACATCTCCAGGAGCCGTCCCCCGGCGACACAGGCTAGACCCGCCGTCACCCACATGGCTGGAAGGTTGTCTGCGCCGCCCAACACTAAATTCTCACATCAGTGTCCCTCAAAGGAGAGCTGCCACCTCTCCCCTGGCATCCACTGCTATGCCACACTCGCAGCAAACTCGCGTCAACATTCTAATCCAGACTGGGCTTTAGACAAGAGCTCATGCAGTTTCACTCATGTGGAGCATTGCAAGCAGGCTAAGCGGTGCTTCTGTAGTCTCAGAGACTTGGTGACCTGGAAGCCATCTAAGTCAGTTTCACCTGGGTCTGCCAGTGGTACTTTCCACCTCTCTGTGTGTAACCTGAAGCTCTCCTGGACAGCTTGTCAGATGTTCTGGTCATCTCTGTTCAGGAATGAGAGCAGGCAGGATATGGTTCTTGGTTTAATATAGATAACATTGTACTGAGCTGAAGGATACCAAGCATCCCTCACCATCATGGGATAAACATTTGGGCAAAAGTGGAGAAGTGATCAGCTTTAAAACTGGTCTATGACAGATTCTATGGTGAAATCCTATCACTGCCAGGGGAGTTTTTCCATGAATGTGAGGTTGTGGAAGTAAACAAAAAGCAGGATGGGTTTGAAAGGAAAGCAGTACAACATTCAGATAGTGACAAGAACAGGCATGGACGGTGGTGGAGTTGGCAAGGTGTACAATACTGATCAACTTTATTGAAAGATTAGCAAAGAGCTTGAAACTGCAATATGTTCAAAGCATGCAACAGAAGCACTTTGGATAATGTGTTGTCACTTGTTGATTACTACACATTTCCAGGATCTGATAGATGCCGTGGTGTCTGTCTTCCTACGGTAGAAATAGATCTGGGGGAACTTGTTTTATTCTGTGGTTGTTGGTTATAATTCTGACAAATATATGACAGATATGCGTATATGTGCTTTGTGCTTTTTGCTGACTTCATAGTCTGTAGATGACCAAAAGCAGGAAGTAGTATTAAGAGCTGAAATGAATATACATAAGTTTATGATGGCATTTTGTCTAATATTCATGAACTGGCATTTATTTTGTGTGGAGATGAAGTAAGTTTACTTTCCAGATTGAGTTGGTGAGAAAATTACATGTTGTCTTTAAGGATTTGTAATTGAGTGAGCCAGGTACCTATACGGTTTTGACCTTTATAGTTTATGAAAAAGACATGTTGTGTTGTGTAATACCTTGAGACAAAGTGTAACAGTACTGCTTCAGATTCTATTCCACATTGTAAACATTATCCATCTTCTTTTGATTCAAACATTGTTTTTTGAAAATAGTCACCATGTGTCAAATCTTAAAACCAGACCTGCTTATTTGTATGATTTCACCATATCATTTGTATCATTTGGTCATATCATTTTCTTCTTACCCGCAATCAGTGATGACAATATCCATGCACACTGAACACACCCAGTGCCACCAGCTTGAGTGCTAAATTTGCTTTGCTGCACACACATGCGCGCACACACACACACACACACACACACACACACACACAAAAACAAGATGGCTGGCTACTCCATGGGATTTCAGTTTTGAGATCAATGCTATCAATGTATGTACTTGATTCATGATGAACAGAGAGAGACACATGCTTGCTGTCCTAAAGAAATCAGTCACTTTTGAGGAAAATGATAGAAATTATCACAATGTCACAATCCTGGAAGGTCTCCTACTTTCAGTCCATTTCAGAAATTGTTCAAAATTAATCCATGAACATTGCTTTTCAAGCTGTCTGTTTTCTGATGCCCTCCTCAGCTATGTCCATGCTTCTGGTCATGGTGCAGTATGCTTACATGCACATGTTTGTAACTGCTTGTCTGATGGTGCACCAGTGTAGGTGTAAGTGTGTAACTGCATGTGTGATGATGCATCAGTGTGGGTGTAAGTGTGCATGGGTAGGGAAGGAGGGAGCTAGGGCATGCATTTGTGTGTAACTGCTTGTGTGATGGTGCGTCGTGTGTGTGGGTGTAAGTGTGCATATTGGTAAGGAAGGAGAGAGCAAGGGCATGTGTGTGTCAAAAACAGTTGGATGGCTCTAGATAAATATAAAACTTGTCTGTTATTGTAATCGTTGATAATTGTGTCATCAAAACCATATGAGAATGCTTAGCCAACAAAATCAGCTCTAAAGGTAAGTGTAATATTACACACAGAGAACAGGTTAATAGTGTTCAAGGTACACTGACTGCAGGCAACGTTGAAAGCAAGAAAACAAGTGTTGAAGTACTGAGCGGTCAGATGAACATGTAAACATTGAAGAAACAAGCCTTGACCTATTGGTCTTCTTCAGGCGGGATGACAACAAACAATGGCTCTGGTTTTCCACCTGGTTTGGGCCAGGTCATGGCACCATGGGCAACGCCTTGACACTGTCCACTGGTCAGAACAACATGAAACACATCTCGCAGATACCTCAGATGCCAGGCTACCAGAACATGAGCAATGTCATGAATATTGTACATGTTGGCATTCTGACCCTGATAACTGTTGGATGTTTTCTCATGTGTGTGATGCTTGCTGTGTAGTCAGGTCTCTGTGTGTGTGTGTGTGTGTGTGTGTGTGCTTATGCATGCACATAGAATTGATAATAACTGCATGATAATGATTATTCAGTCTGTAATCAGTGGTGCTTAGATTAGTTTTATGAGCGAGTTGGAATTTTCCTACTAGAAGTGCGTACGATAGGCTTGCCAGTCCAGAGATATGCCTTATTCCCACTTGGTGTGGAATAATACCAAGAGAGCCTAGAGAGACATGTTCCTTTGCCATTGAATAGGAGGAAACTGAGCTACCTCTGTCATGGCACAATGTTGTGAACTCACTAAGGGTGATCACTCTGGCTGGGTTGTGTTTGGGAACTGAGCAGTGGTAAGCTCCATGCTCTCATGATGATTTTTATTTTTATTTTATTTTATTTTTTTTTTAGTGGTGATTTAAATATTACGGAGTTGTTCCACTCCAAACATGAATCAGGCATTTTTTTGGATGGGTAAGTATGAAAAAAATGTGTTTATGTCTTTTTTAGTGTTTCTGTAGCATGTAGATTCATAATTGATGTTAATTCTAACAACTTATCATCTATGAATCAGTGGGAAACAAATATGTAGCTGATATTTGGGAATTATTATTTTTTTCTATTTGTGTGTGTTTTAAGTCTCCCCCACCTCTGCCGGGAGGAACAGGCCAGCGACAGCCAACTGCTGATCCTGACATGAGCAAGTTGATACAGCAGCAACTTGTGCTTCTTCTGCATGCACACAAGTGTCAGAGGCGTGAACAGACAAATGGAGAGCAGGCATGTGGGCTGCCTTACTGTCGTACGATGAAGAATGTCTTGAACCACATGACAACATGCACAAAGGGAAATCATGTGAAGGTATTTTTCTCTTTTGGGTGTTTGGCCATGTTTCATTTTGTACATTGTCTAGATTTGTCCTCAGTTTAGTGTTTACAATTTAATTTCTACTGTATGACATTTTGTGTCATTGTTTTACACTGAGGAGTTCATTTAAATCTGTCCCCAAATTTTTTTCCCCCTTATATCACCATCACTTATGTAGGCATTCATTTGCATCAACTAGTTAAGAAATGATGCACATATTTCAGATTTCTAGATATTATGATTGCAGGTATTTGTTACTTGACAAAAAAGAAACAAATTAACCTAAAAACAACAAAAAAGACCAGTGCCTAAAACATACAAGAGCTCATTTTTTTCACTGGTAGACCTCAACCTCTAGTTGCATATGCATCAGCCAAAATTTTCCTAGAAGACCAAAGTGGGCAGAAGTTAAATGAAAAAGCTGAACAGATGGCTAGCTGTGGTAAGCGAATCCAAATGTGCATAACTAATGAAGAGTCAGATAGCAAATAGTTCCCCCTCCTTCTGGACATTCTGTGCTAGTAATGTCCCCTTTTCATTTCGCTCTCAGTAACTCTGTCTCCTCCTTTGCTGTACTGTTGTCTACTGTCCTTTCTGTCTACCATATCTTTTATCTATCTCTTTCCACAACATCTTCCCACAAATTTCTGCACTCAACAAAAGTCGGAGTGAACTGACCCTACTCTCAAGTATAGTGTGAGTATCCCAACTGGGGTAAAACGAGTTCACACGCAAGCAGATTCTGGAATGCTGAAGAAGAAGAAGAAGATAGCTGATCCGGTGTGCTAAGAAAGAAATAAAGGAAATAACACGGTCAGATCTTTCAGGAAGTGAAACAATGTTCACAGGCATGCCAGTGTCCTTTTCTCTGCTGACGTTTGTGTTTTGTCTAACGATTTTCAGTAGTTCTTATTTTTTTTCTTTTCAGCTGATTTGCACATTTCATGCTCCCAGAAATCTTGGAAACCCACCCACACTCCCTGATTTGTTCTCAACAAATGGACAATAATACGAAATGTGGATGAAAACTTCAAATATGCAGTAGCAAATCTATTACATTTCGATGAGAAACAAGTGCCCAGGAGCACTGCCTGTGGTATTTTTTCCACATTCCACCACACATTCCACTCGTCCCCCCACAATAGTCATGATTTTTTTTCCATTGAAAAAAAAATTCATTTATATTCAGGAAGTTGACAGGTATTTGAAAAGTGACCATGTTACAGAAGGAGAGAAAGGGGAGAAAACTTATCATTTGTGAGTGATCTGCTATTGCATAAGCTATGATTCTCCAGTGGTCATCATGGCCATGAAATGTGTGTGAGTTAACATGCCTACAATGTACATCTACATGTATGCACAGCAGATATGTTAGTTAAAGTGTTCTGCAACATTCTTGAACATTTTAATCTGTTCTTGATTTTTACATCATCTGATCCAGTTGGAAGGGTTTGGGGATAGCCATATCTGCTATGCTTTCAGTTTGTGAAGTAACTCAGCTGACTTTCCACAGATAGCTCAAGTCTTAAAAAAGGAATTAAAATGGCTTTTTTTTTCTTTATAAAACTGTTTAGATAAATATTTGTGTCATCAGATTTGTTAAACAAGAAGCTAAACATAAATTGGAATTCAATCATGAAGAATTTGTAGACAGTGCTAAAGTTCACTAGACCAAGAATGACTTATCCAGCTTTGAAGCATGTAGAAACGTGTACCCCTTTTTACCCTTCTCCTGACAGTCTGCCAACATCACTGCTTGCTGAGTGACAGGTCTACCTTGTTGATTGCAAAATGAATGGACCTTGATGAGGTGACAGCCATGACACAGCCCTTGTGGTCATCTGTTTTGGGCTGTAAACAACATGAAGTGGGGCTTCCTGGTTACAGCTGTGCCATGGGGTATTTCACCTGTGTATGACTGAGCAAAGCCTCAATTTCATAATTCATTTTGCAAATTTAAAAATGCATGGCCTAAGACTATTAGTTTTTAAATTTGCGTTTCATGGTTGTAGACTGGCTTTCTTCCTCAACTTACTTGATGAATAAAACTGTGTGGAAATGACTGAAAAAAAGGGTGCTCTCTCGAAACATTGGCGAAAAAAAATAGTGCACTTACCTTCAACCAACACAGAGTGGTGTAATGAACCACCAAGTATCAGCACCAGAAGTCTTTTCCCTATATTTAATGAAAGAGAGCAGAGAGTGAGTTAAAGGTATCATCCCTCTGGTGGGTGATCGCTGCCTTGGGCAGTCTCTGTAATGTTGACAAGAGGTGCCAATGGTAGCTCCCTTACCTATCGACATTCGCTTCCAGGAATAGTGAAAGTGTTTATACTTTACATTCCAGCTTTTTTTTTTTCAATGATCACTTGCATCCTTCTAAAGGCATCACTGTACACTTGAAATATCCATTTCATTGGGTTTTTAGAATATTTGCATTTTGAATCTTGTAAGTTTCCTCTGACCTACTGTATTGATTTGACTTGGTTGTGTTAGTTTTGGTCAGGTGTAAGGATTTAAGTATAATGAAAACAGTTTTGGTCAGGTATAAGGATTTAAGAGTAATGCAAACAGGATCTTTTTGATGTTGGAAGAGTGAAAATGGTTATAATTTGTGCAGTGGCCCATTGTGCTTCCTCAAAAGAAATTATCATCCACTGGAGGAATTGTACAAGATCAGACTGCCCTGTGTGTTCACGGCTGAGGAATGCATCTGATCATACAGAAACAGGTGAGATGTCAGGTGTTTTTGCTTGCATTTGAGATACGTGTTCAGTTCTTTTTTTCCTTCTGTGTATGCAGGCTGACACTCCTGTGGAAACTCCCTGTATAGACAGGCAAGGATTAATCCCATCTACCCAGCAAAGGGAGTGGAGTTTGTGTGTGGAACTGTTTTTTTATCCCACCATTAAAGCAGCCATACTCAAGCTTAGGGTAAGGTGCATGCTATGCGTATTTTTCATCCATACCAACAGCCAAACTGGCCTTCTCTTTCAAAAATTGATGATAGAATTTTACGTGTGTGCAAGATGTCATGCATGCATTCACACACGGAACCTGGGTTTATAGTCTCATTCGAAGGACTGTATAGTGTATGAGAAATGGGGTCAGGACCAGTGTTAACTCCGAGGGAAAAATCCCCCTGTACCATAACAGACCAGTAGAGCTTCAAACCCGCATCCCCAGGATCACCAAGATTATGAATCTGGCGCTCTACCATTGAGCTGTTCCATCCCCCTGCGTTCAGTTCATCTCTGACATTCAGTGCAATAAAGTAATATGCACCGGTGCAAAGACAGTGACATGACACATGGCAAACCCACATTCAAACTCTGGGAATTGACTCTGTGCCAAATGGTGTACATGGAAAGATGCCTCAAGGGGAAGAATATGAACTATGATAGAATTTTAAAATGTGTACACTTCGGAATGTGTTAGACATTTGTAAAAAAAAAGAAACAACACACACACACACACACACACACACACACACACACACACACACACACACACATGCACACACACACACACACGCATTCGACAGAATAAGGTGTTGTAACTGTTTAGGTTGTGACATAACAAGTTTCGTTGACTGTATTGTGGTAAAGTCCAGTGTTAGGTATTAAGACATGAATGCTTTACTTTGTGTTTTTCACTGCCTTCATAGTCTGTAAATGACCCAAAGCAGGAAATAGTATTAAGATCTGAAATAAATATACTAGTTTACGATGGCAATTTGTCTAAAATTAATGAACTGGCATTCATTTTTTTAGGAAATGAAGTGAGTTTGCTTGCCTGGTTGAGTTGGTGAGAAAATTACATGTCCCTAAGGATTCGTAATTGAGTGAGCCAAGTACCTAAACAGTTTTGACCTATATGAAAATGACATGTTGTGTCATGTGATACCTTGAGACAATGTTTAACAGTATTTCTTAAGATTCTATTCCACATGGTAAACATTATCCATGTTCTTTTGATTCAAACATTGGTTTGTTGAAAATTGGCACCATGTATCAAATCTTAAAACCAGACCGGTTTCCACGTACAATTCCGGCATATTGTTTGTGTCGTTTTTAGTCATTTCATTTCTTCTTGCCCACAATGGGTGATGACAATATCCATGCACACTGAACACAGTCAGTGCCAGCCAGCTTGAGTGCTAAATTTGCTTTGTTGTGCACACACACACACACACACACACACACACACACACACACACACTCACTCTCACACAAACATACACACACACACACACACACACACACACACACACACACACACACACACACACACACACACACACACACACTCACTCTCACACAAACACAGACACAGACACACACACAGACACACACACACACACGCACACACACACACACACACACACACACACACACACACACACACACACACACACACACACGATGGCTGGCTGATCTATGGAACTTCAGTGTATGTACTCGATTCATCATGGACAAAGCGAGACTCATACTTGCTGTCCTAAAGAGATCAGTCACCTTTGAGGAAAGTGATAGAAATCGTCACAATGTTACAATCCTGGAACGTCTCCTACTTACAGTCCATCTCTAACATTCTTCAGAATTAATCCAAGGACACTGCTTTCAAAGATGTCTTTTTTCTGATGCCCTCCTGAGCTATGTCCATGCTTCTGGTCATGGTCAGTATGCTTGCATGCATGCATGTGTAACTGCTTGTATGATGGTGCATCAGTGTGGGCGTAAATGTGCAACTGCATGTGTGATGGTGCGTCATTGTGGGAGTAAGTGTGCAACTGCATGTGTGATGGTGCGTCAGTGTGGGTGTAAGTGTGTAACTGCATGTGTGATGGTGCGTCAGTGTGGGTGTAAGTGTGTAACTGCATGTGTGATGGAGCGTCAGTGTGGGTGTAAGTGTGTAACTGCATGTGTGATGGTGCGTCAGTGTGGGTGTAAGTGTGCAACTGCTTGTGTGATGGTGCGTCAGTATGGGTGTAAGTGTGCATATGGGTAGTGGAAGGAGAGAGCAAGGGCATGCATGTGTGTGTATTGCATGAGTGATGGTATGGCTTCAGCCACCATGGGCAACACCCTGGCACTGTCCACTGGTCAGAACAACATGATCGGCAACTCGCAGATACCTCAGATGCCAGGCCATCAGAACATGAGCCACGTCATGGATGTTCCACAAAATCAGGCTCAGTTGGAAAATGTGAGTTTGTTTTTCTCAGCTTTGTCCTAAACTGGCATTTCATCCATGACATGTCCCAAACAGACTGGTATGAATCATTTAATTGTCTGGTCAGCAGTTATGCAGGTTAAGGAATACCATCGGCATGTGGGCTTTGGTGTTTGTTGTCCGATCTTTTGATCATGCTATGATATAAAATGATTGTCTTTGTTTACTGATATTTTGATCATGCTTTGACATCAAATGATTGTCTTTCTTTGTTTACTGATCTTTTGATCATGCTTTGACATCAAATGGTTTTCTTTGTTTTGTTTACTGATCTTTTGATCATGCTTTGACATCAGATAATTGTCTTTCTTTGTTTACTGATATTTTGATCATGCTTTGACATCAAATAATTGTCTTTCTTTGTTTACTGATCTTTTGATCATGCTTTGACATCAAATAATTGTCTTTCTTTGTTTACTGATCTTTTGATCATGCTTTGACATCAAATGATTTTCTTTGTGTACTGATCTTTTTATCATGCTTTGACATCAAATAATTGTCTTTCTTTGTTTACTGACCTTTTGATCATGCTTTGACATCAAATGATTTTCTTTGTTTGTATACTGATCTTTTGATCATGCTTTGACAACAAATAATTGTCTTTCTTTGTTAACTGATCTTTTGATCATGCTTTGACATCAGACAATTGTCTTTCTTTGTTTACTGATCTTTTGATCACGCTTTGACATCAAATAATTGTCTTTCTTTGTTTACTGATCTTTTGATCATGCTTTGACATCAAATGATTTTCTTTGTTAACTGATCTTTAGATCATGCTTTGACAATAAATAATTGTCTTTCTTTGTTTACTGATCTTTTGATCACGCTTTGACATCAAATAATTGTCTTTCTTTGTTTACTGATCTTTTGATCATGCTTTGACATCAAATGATTTTCTTTGTTAACTGATCTTTAGATCATGCTTTGACATGAAACGATTGTTGGCATTCCGACACTCATAACCGTTGGATGTTTTCACATGTGTGTGGTACTTGCTGTAATCAATTGTGTGTGTGTGTGTGTGTGTGTGTGTGTGTGTGTGTGTGTGTGTGTGTGTGTGTGCGTGCGTGCGTGCCTGCATGTGTGCATGCATGTGCGTGCGCGTGCATGCATACATGTGTGTGTGTTTGTGCCCATGCATGCACATAGAACTAATAGTAACTGTTTGATAATGATTATTCATTCTGTAATCAGTAGTGCCTACATTAGTTTCATGAGCAAGTAGAATTTTCCTACTAGAAGCGCTTACGATATGCTTGCCAATCCGGAGATAATGCCTCATTCCCACTTGGTGTGAGAGAATGTTCCTTTGCCGAGGAAAAGGAGGGAACTGAGCTACTTCTATCATGGCAGTTGGCACAGGTAAGCTCCATGTTCTCCCGTAGATTTTGATATTACAGAGTTGTTCCATCCCAAATGGGAGGAGTAAGGCTTTTTTTTTGGACAGGTAAGTATGAGAAAAATGTGTTTGTATGTGTTTTAGTGTTTCTATAGCATGTAGGTTCATAACTGATGTTGATTCTAACAATTTTTCATCTATTAAATCATGGGAAATGGATATGTAGCTGATATTTGGTGTTTAATTTTTCTACTTGTGTGTGAAGCCTTCTCCACCTCTGCCAGGAGCAGCATGCCAACAACAACCATTTGCTGATCCTGAAAAGAACAAGTTGATACAGCAGCAACTTGTGCTTCTTCTGCATGCACACAAGTGTCAGGGGCGTGAACAGACAAATGGAGAGCAGGCATGTGGGCTGCCTTACTGTCGTACGATGAAGAATGTCTTGAACCACCTGACAACATGCACAAAAGGGAAATCATGTGAAGGTATTTCTGTTTTGGATGTTTGGCAGTATTTTATTTTGTAAGTGTCTGGATTTGTCCTGGGTTTAGCTTTTAGAATTATATTTCCCATGTATGTATGACATTTTATGCCACTATGTAACACTGAGTTTATTTAAATCTATCCACAAGGGTTTTTTCCCCTTTATATCACTGTTACGAATGGTGTGTGGTGCGTGTTTTGCTGACTCTCACCTAATGAAGTTTGGATGTGCGTACGTCTTTTCCCTACACCCACCCACACTACACGAACATAGATAGCCTGGCAACAAATTATGTTTTCTTTTCTTTTTCTTTTGCTGCCTGAACCATCAAATCATAACAAATACATATTACATGATAAGAACAAGCAGAAACATCAATTAATTCATGGCACTGCCGTCAAGGGCGCGACACTAAGCACTACTATGTCATATCAAACATTTTTTTTTTTCTCCTGCGCAGGTCAAGCTGGCACCCAGGGCAGTGTCACCACAAACAGTTCATGCACTTGGCCGCATCCGGCCCAAGTCACACAGTCTTCACACACAGTTCAGAAGCCACTCACGAAGCAGTTTGGGGAGTCCTTCCAGGGGCTCCCACACACAACAGAAGAAACACATGTCGTCTACTGACCACTTGGTCAGCCTCTCCAACCCCCATGGGGTGGAGACAGCTGCTGGGCTCTGGCTGCACCCCACACCCAGTTGGCAGTGCACACATGATGTCTACTAACCACTCGGTCAGTCTCTCCACTGAAGGCAACCATCCTGCATTCTCGAAGGACTGTCCAGTCTGGCGCGCCGAGTCTGAGATCCAGAAAGTACGCACAGAGAATTGAATTTCATTCTTTGAGGCAAGAAACTTGTGGAGAATAGACAGTCCTCCCTCAGCAAGTCATATGCTGATGTCGCCAAGGGGAGCATGGTCAGTGTTGGTGTTCAGACTGATACTATTCAACTTCTGGCTGGCTGTCAGCATCATGATCGGCAGACGCAACAGGAGCCTCAACATGTACAGAAAGAAAGTGGAAAAAGAAAGCAAAATTCAAACAGTGCCTTGGGTGGAGGCTCAATATCCACCTCCCCCCAGCCTCCTCGAGGGTCTGAGCCCCCTTCCTCCAATTCCAGACCTCTGGGAAGGCTGCACAGGTAGCCTCTTTGTCTGGGGAACACTCTAGAGTCGACCTCTTATGAAGCCTCCTCTTCCACCTCATCCATCTGGGGGTGGAAATAAGTATCGTCCCTCATCAGCCAAGAAGGTGGTATCTGCTTTGCCTTCTTCTGATTGCTTTTCTCCTTTGGAGATAGAAGGTGATGGGGACAACGCGATGGAGTAATTTTCTTTTTTTCTTTTTTATTGTCATGGCCCTTATTCATTGGAATATAAGAGGCATTAATGCCCAATATAAGGAACTCCAGCGGTTGTGTTCTGACCTCAAACCTAGTGTTGTTGTGCTGCAGGAAACATTGTTGAGACCAGGAAAACATTATTCATTGGCAGGCTTTAGTTCAGTAGGTTTGCCTGCTTTACCTACAGATACTGGCCATGGTGTCACTGGGGGGGTTTCCCTTCTTATTCACCGATCTTTATTATTCAGCCAAGTTAACTTAGATACCCCTTTACAAGCTGTTGCGGCTAGGATTACTTTTGATAAAACATTGACTCTCTTTTCAATCTATTTTCCTCCTTCTGGTACAATATTTAAGCAACAAGTCATTGACCTAATAGATCAGCTTCCGCGTCCTTTTTTCATTTTGGGAGACTTCAACAGGCACTCCTCCCTTTTGGGTAGCTCATATTCCTCACCTCGGGGTCTCATGCTGGAAGAGATCTTTAATGAACTGGAATTGTGTTGCCTAAATGACTAATCACCAACATACATGCATTCTTCAAATGGTACTCTTTTTCGTGTTTGGATTTGTCAGTGTGTGATCCTTCATTGGTTCTAGACTATGGTTGGTCAGTTCACGATGATCTGCATGGGAGCGACCACTTCCCTGTAATACGAGTCCACAAACAGAGTAAAACAAAACAAAGCGTTTATTTGAATAATAGGAACTAACTAAGCCAGAATAATAAAGGAGAACAAAAAGAAACAAAACTTTCCCAGATCAGCCCAAAATATTTCCTTTCCAACAGTATGGCCTATCCATACCCAACCACATGGGAATATAAAAAAACACAGCTGAGATCCAGAGAAGTTTTTAGAGTTTTACAGAATTTTAGAGTGATTTTAGAAGTTTTTAATCTTTATGAGTCTCAAGAGCCTTTTGGAGTTAAATAAGAACCACAGTAATAACCACCAGAACAAAACCAAGGGTCTCAAGCCAAAAGAAAAAAATCGTCTGAAAAAAAAACACAAAACATAGTGATTTTTCTGTCTGATCTCTCCACAATTTCTTCAAATAAATCAATGGCTACACATCATCCTGAAAGGACAACTATGGCTGAAAAGAAAAGTTCAACTACAAACCATAAGATCTTAAACGTATTAAAAATACACTTGCAAATCAACAGGCACATGTTACAAAAAAATGAGAACAATGTGAAAAATAAATATGCTAATAAATTGACTCTCCCTATTCCTCTGCTTTTACAGTAGGGAAACCAGTCAATGAGTCGCATGTCACCATGCCACATGGAAATTTTCCCTTTGTCCCTGGCCACATGTTCCACAACCCTGCCATTTTGCCAAACCGCATGGTCATGAATTGCTTTGTCATCCTGTGCTATCTTTTGTCTGTACAAGATTTTGCCCATGAGGAAAATCAAACAAAGTATACACCGAATGCTACTACTGAGCATTTCCTGCTCAATACCTATTATTATTGACTCTGTCACATCTCCATGTCACAGTGTACCAAACAATTTTGATACGAGGTGTGTTTCCCCACAACACCTCATATCACCCCATTTTGGTCGCTCCTGCGCCCTTCCAATATTAATTTCCCAAAGGTCATAATTTCCAAACAGATATCTCTCACTTCTCATTTTACTCCTCTGTTATTTACCAGCACATTTTATTGTTTTTCCACAAGAATTACAAAACAATGAATACAAACCCATCATATCTTTGAGAGCATCTTGCCCAAATTCAGAATCAAATCAAATATACATGGATAAAGTCAGCACAAGTCTTACCAATACAACACACAATAAAAATCTCACATTCTGAGTAAACCATATTTCAGAAACATCAAACCAAAATCCTTTCCAACCATTTGCCTCTGCTATAAACTATTTCATACAAGTGTCCACAGGTGAAAGGTAGGTTGCATGAAGGTTTGCCACATTCTAGTCACAAGGCCTATCAGTCTTTGTTCAGTCTACCTAGAAACATGTGGCCAACCATGTGGCCCAAAACCAGGTGCAAATTTCATTTCTTTTCCAACTCTTTTCTTCTTTGAGAAAACTGTTTAGGACTGATATTTAGTTACTTATTTCTCTTTTCGTTTTTTTTTCTCTCTCTATACCATACTGAGACCTGCAATAAAACAAGTGTAGAAAATTCAGTTTCAACAAGACAGTCACCCACCTCTGCTGGTAGTGGCAGAGAGCAGCCCAAGAGCCCTCTCAGCTTGTCCTGGTTGTAGCTGGGCCTCTGTGTCTAAGCAAAAGGTTGGCTAGATGTGGTAGCTCGTTTTTATAATGGTAGAGCCACATGGTCACCCAAACAGGAAGTCACATGGGCACCTACCCGGGAGATAATCATTTTCTTTGTTCTCATTAGAGATTACTACTTCAAAACATTCCTTTCCATTTAAATGAGTACTCCTAATTTATACCACTAATAAAGACTTCCTAGAACGTTATAATAGAGAAATCCCTGATACAATTTATTTATTATTTTTTTTTGTTTGTTTGTTTGTTTATTTTCTGCGGGACTACTTCCTGTTTAGTAAAAATTTGCCTCCGAAACTATACGCACAGCATCTGTGCATTTTTTCGACTTTTTTTTTTCTTTGTTTACACTAATGTGTTGGCAGAACCAACCTGGCTGTAATCTACCACGGAAATTCCTTATTTTATGTGGGGGGTTACACATACCCCTGGCAAGAAAAGTTTCCCATAACCCTTATGGAAATCTTTTAAAAAATGGATTGAACTATTGGAATTTTCAATTTCAAGTAACCTGAACATTTGGTAATCGCAGAAAAAAATGGAAACCAATTAGCAACAGTAGAAGACAACTTCTTTTTCAGACCTGGCCCTTGAACCGATTCTTCTTTTTCTTTTCTAAGAATTTATGTATGGTTTGTTGCAATCTCTTCATCCTTCCATCCCATGTGAGGCAGCCTAAAAGTGGTAACAAGACTGTCAGTTCTTTTGAGTGCAACCTATACTGACACACACACACACACACACACACACACACACTGGTACAATTAGCTATCTACCAAGGCTAAGTCTAGCATTCTACAAGAGCTTTACAAATTTCCCCAAGTCCCCACAAAATCAAGTTAAACCGGATTTCAAGCGGAATGGTATCCCCTTGTTCCTGTAACCCTTTGAGTGTGATCATGACCTTTTCCAGCTCATGTCCCTCTTTGGGGGGTTTCTCTGTTGTGACCTGATGCCCCAAATTTAGTCTTTCCACTGCCTTCCTCGTTCTCGTGGAACGCCTTGGCAGGGGTTTTGGCTTTTCTTCCTCCTCTACATCTCTTTTGTCGGATTTCCCTTCTTCCTCGCCATTGTCCTCCGACATGTTTTGCCCTTCCTGCACATCATGTTTTTCTTGGATTTTATCTTCCAAGATCTCTGGCTCCTGCGAAGGATTTTCTCTTTGGGCCTCTGCGTCCCCTGATGACTCATTCAACTCCCCTTGAGGGTTGACTTCCTCTCCTCCATCTCGTGCCAGATCATCACCCAAATGAGAAATATCCTCAGCTGTCAGATCCTGTTCTTCAGCAACTTCTGTTACCTTTTGTTTCTGCTGTGGAACAAAGCTTGGTGCTGTTGGCCTCAATGCCCTCGGGCCAGCGGTCACGACTATTTCCACAGAAGGGAATTCCTCCTGGGCCTCCTCATGATCCGACTCATGATAATCAGTGACCTGATTTGCAGTGTTCCTCTTCCTTTCCTCTGATGGAGAAAACTCCAACTTCTTATCAGCCAGCGGCTTCTGTTCCACTTCTAGAAATCCTACTGGTAACAGTAAGTTACGATGCAAGGTGCGCAAAACGCCATCGCCCTTCTCCTTTCGAACAGTGTATACAGGTAGGCCATCTCTTTTAGACACCACTGTGTACACATCAGGCTCCCATCGGTCGTCGACCTTTGAGTGAATTTTTGCCCCAACTCTTCTCACTAAACATCTGTCACCTGGTTCTAGTTTCTGCAGCGTGTGCTCTTGCGTCATAGCGTACTTTGTTCTTGTGAGCAGAATGTTCCATAGCAGCTTTTGCCAGATCATAAGCTGCAGCCATACTCCCTTTTAGTGATTTGATGTACTGTGTTGTACTGCACTTATGATTTCTTCCCAGATCTATCCCGAAAGCTAAATCCACAGGCAACCTGGGTTGGCGTCCAAAAAATAGGTGGTACGGGCTGAAGCCTGTACTCTCATGTATCCGTGCATTGTATGCATGCACCACTTGTCGCAAGTATTTCCTCCAATCCTGCTTCTGAAAATCCTCGAGGCTTCTTAACATTCCAATCAAGGTTCTGTTCCAGCGCTCTACTGGATTTCCCGACGGATGGTATGGGGTTGTGCGACACTTATCTATCCCTGCCAGTTCACAAATGTCCTTCATGAGTTTGGACTCAAAATCTCTTCCTTGATCTGTCAGTATTCGTGCAGGAAATCCATACACAAGGAAGAAATTGTTCCAGAGTGCTCGGGCAACAACTTTTTTGCTGTTTGGTTCTTTGTCAGAATTGCTTGGGAGAATTTTGTAAAATGGTCCATTACCACTAAAATATCTTGTTTCTGACCCCGGACTTCTATAGTCAGAAAATCCACTGACAACAGTTCCAGTGGATAGCTAGTCTCTATTGACTGCATTGGCGCTCTCTGTGCATGCGCTCCCTTTCTGATACAACGTTCACAGCGTTTTATTTTCCTTTCTATGTCCCTAGCCATGAATGGCCCAGAAAATCGTTTCCTGGCCTGCCGCAGGGCATCATCGCAGTGTGTGTGGTACAGATCTTCATGTACTCCCTTCATAGCTTCTCTGCGGTGAGATGGTGGTACAACCAACTGGTGACTTATGGTGCCTTGATCTAAAGATTTCCTGTACAAAACCCTATCAATCATTTCTAGTCTGGCTTGTTCCCTAACAAATACTTTAAATTCTGGAGGACATGGGTTCATCTGACTACTGTCCAACTGTTTCCCTTCTTCTATGGTTCTAATTACCACACTCAGTGTACTGTCAGCCAACTGTAACTGTCTCCACTCTGCGTTTGAAATTGATCTCTTTGTAAATCCTGGGGGATCCAACACATCATCCTGAATTCGTGCTGGGTCTTTCAGCACCTGCTCAATGGCAGCATACCCCTCTTCATCATCATCAAGTACCTCTGTCTGCTGACGATGGTCTGTAGACATAGACCTTCCTCTTGCTTCTAGCAAGGCACACAGAACTTCTTTATCCAGCGATACAGTTTTCCATTTTCTTTCAATTTTTTGTGGCCTTATCCTGAAAAAATTTTGTCTGTTCCAAAACTCGCTGGTATTCCTCATCTTCTTCTGGGGGTGCCTGAGGGGGCGTCTGGACAGTCCATCCGCATCAGTGTGTAAGCTCCCTTTTTATACCTCAGATCAAAATCAAATAACGAGAGTGAAGCCAACCAACGATGACTTGTGGCATCTAGCTGAGCGTTTTTTCAAAATATAACACATAAAGGATTATTATCAGTAACTACGGTGACCTTTGACCCTAACAAATAATCTCTAAACTTTTCACTCATTGCCCACTTCAAAGCTAGAAACTCCCGTTTGTGAGCAGGGTAGTTCTGCTCAGTCTTATTCAACCCCCGGCTTGCATATGAGATAACGCGGACCTTCCCTTCCTGCTTTTGATATAGGACAGCCCCTAATCCTGTTCCACTGGCATCACAGTGTAGGGTGAATGGCTGAGTTTTTATCCGCTATGCCTAAGATGGGTTCTGTAGTCAGAGCTTGTATGTATGACTGACTCAAAGGCATTCTGGTGTTCTTCACTCCACATGTGTGATATGTCAGAACCCAGGGTTAGGGTAGCTTTCTTGCCGTTCTTCTTGGCAGTCCGGTTGGGAATGTAGCCCAGCGTCAAATCATTCAGTGGTTTCACCATGGTGGCAAATTGTGGGATGAACCGCCGATAAAACCCTGCAAATCCTATGAAAACTCTTTATGCTTTTTACCGTGCGAGGGACTGGCCATGTCGTCAATGCTTCTGTTTTCTCAGGGTCTGGGCGCACACCCTCTCCAGAAATGATAAAACCTAAATGCTTAATTTCGGTTGTGCCGAAAATGCATTTTTCTGGATCCAGCTTTAGCTGGAACTTCCGCAGCCTTTCCAGAGCCTGGATGGTTCGCTCCTCCAGTTCTTCCAGGGATCTCCCATGAATCAAAACATCATCCAAAAAGACAATGAGTTCGGCCAGATTCATGTCACAGAAGACTTCTCCATTAGGCGCTGAAAACATGCTGGACTGTTTTTCAGACCCATGGGCATACGGAGCCAATGAAAAAGACCAAAGGGGTGTTGTAAAGGCCGAAACTTGTTGGGCTCTTTCTGTCAGAGGCACCTGATAGTAGGCCTTGCTTAGATCTACAGATGTGAAATATTTGGCCCCGTTCAATGTGAGAAAAAGATCTTCAATTTTTGGGATGGCGTAGCTATCTTTGACCATGTGATTGTTAATTTTCCGATAGTCTACGCACATCCTCAGGGCTCCAGATTTTTTCCTAACAAGGACAATAGGACTGGCAAACTGTGAGGAAGAGGGAGCAATGATTTCAGCATCCAGCAACTCCTGGATGTGTTGTTTCGCCTCATCAAAATCTCTAGGTGGAATAGGCCTTGGCCGCTCCCGGATCACAGTCCCTGCCTCCAGTTCAATGTCATGTTTGACAGCGTCTGTTCCTCCTATGTCTAAGTCATGCTGAATGAATACATCCCTACCCTTGAAGACGCTTTTGAAACTTTTCCTGCCAATCTGATGGTGTATCTGCCCCAAACCTAAATGTCATGGGATTCTGCTCAGGTGTAGGATCTGTCCGAGGCTCTGATGGTGAAGCTGATGCATGCAAGTTGACTTTTGCACGACTATCCCCAGAACAATCCTTACCCCCCACTAGCCACATCATTTAAAGAAGATAACACTTTGTCAATGGCATATTCAGCTGCTGTAATGGTGTACACCTCCCCAATTACCTGATTCTTTTTCAACCTAATGTCCTGTGCAGATGTATTTTGGACATACAACCTCACCTGACCCAACTTGTTTGTCTGTTGTTTACCAGATATTATTTGTAAACCTGTGGGTAAAGTGGTCTGTGTTGGTTCCTGAATGAGGACTGCTGTTTTGTGTGGAAGGCACACTGTTCCATGTATGACCCCTCTGACTTCTGCACATTCCCCTGCTAGAATCTGTACTTTAGTTCCCTTCACTTTCAGTGTACCCAAAAGACCACTAGCATGCTTTCCAGCTACATTTCTGTACACAAAGGCTGCCTCACAACGGATAGGTAAGGTAGTGAAGAAATGCTTACCTCCTGCCTTTTCACAACGCTCTGCCAGTAGCCTGAAAGTGTTGGTGCCAACTATCACCGGTACGCGTGTGCTGAACTTGGTATCAGGGCACTAAAGCAAAAGTGGTGACTGTCTCATCTGTACCTGCACAATCTTAGGCAAAGACATGGGTACTTCAATAAAACCTAAATATGGAACTTTTTGACCACCCGCCCCCAAAATAGTCAGGCCTGTGTCTAGTTCTTGTAAAGGAAACCTAGACAATTCCCTACGGTAAAAGTCTTTCTGCTATCACAGTCACCTGTGAACCACTATCTACAAGACAACAAGTCTGTTTTCCATCTACCAGTACTGGTGACTCACAACTGGGACCGACTAATGCTTCAACAGTGTGCTTTCTGCTGTCATTGAACACTGATCAGCCGAGTTAGCAAATTCTAATTCAGCTAATACCACATCAGAGTCAATGACAACAGAGTGGCGACTGTTCCCGTTTTCAACTACCACCTTGACACTTTTTTGCTTACCCCCGTGTCCAAGATCTCGGCAGACTTAACACTCAGGTGCTTGGGCAGTGTATCTGCGGTTCTACAGAGGACCTGGAGATCAGCAGTCGATGTCCTGCTACCTGTGATGGGGCCCCGCAGTTCCACTTCCCTGCTGGAGGGATGGTAGTTGGAAATTGCTCTTGAGCTTCACTGGCTTCAGCGTCAAGAGTCCCTGGTCTGCACAGTTCACTGCTGTCTGTACCTGCGCCTGGGTGTAAGTGTCCAGCACTGGGGGACGATATGATGGTGGGTCTACTGGCTGTCCCTTGCCAGCAGACCATTGGCGTTTAACGCCTGCCTTCGTCTGGACTGCTGCATCCGACGCCTCGCCTCCTCCTCCTTTTTCAGCGACTAGTGCCCGATTCGGTGGTTTTGGACAGTCCTTAGCAAAATGCTGCCCTACCACACCACACTTAAAGCAGTGTCCCTTTGGCCCTTTCTTCTGTGTGGGGCGTGACTGCACCCCAGCTGACCCCCCACCAATCCACCCGCCGCGAGTAACTTCTCTGCGCGACCCTCTGTGCCAGTAAGTCGAGGTCTCTATCCTCCCGAGCCTCTGCCGTATGTAGATTGCTTACGGGCTGTGCGGGGATTCCTCATCTCCAGCTCCAGCTTGCGAACTACCCGTAGCAGTTCAGGTAGTGTCTGGGTGGTCTCTCTCCCGGGAGGCCGAACCTACTGCGAAGCTCTGAGCTTAGCGACGAGTTTGTCTGGTTGAGGCCCTTCACAAGGACGCTGAACACTTTTTGGCTCATCTCAGCATCACTAAACTTGGTATATTTGTTAATACTGAGTATATGCTCCCAGAGCCTCATTAAATAGTCTGATGGCTTCTCAGTCTTTGCCATCTGTGTCTGGCAGAAGTCCTGGTACAGATCATCCGCATTCTTTACTACCCCAAACAACGGTCTGAGGGTAGCCAGAACCTCCTCACCAGTCAGACAGTTCTTGGCCATCTGGTAGGGCAGTCCTTTTAAGCTGCCCTTTATTCGCTGTGTGGCATCAGTGATCGACTTGTCCTGCAGGAGCTGTTTCTGTCTGCTCCTCCCACTCAGGAAAGGACACCTCATCCCGGTGGTGGCCTTGGCCCCGTGAAAATTCGGAGTCGTGGTGGTGCTGGTGGTGGGGCCACACCTTCACATCCATGGGTCGCTGCTGCTCCTGGGTGAGTCTGGACAGGGCTGCCGTCATCTCCATCAGATTTCGTTGCAGTTCTTCGACACTCATACCTGCGTATGGGTTTGGTGTCGACCCAGCATTGCCACGGCTCTGGTCTGCTGATGGACTCCCGACCGTGCCGAACTCTGGAACTTCTGCTGCGGCATCCTCCCCATTGGCAGCCATGGTTTAATGACTGATTGCCCTGGTTCTGCCTAGTAATCTTAACTGGCTCTCAACTCCCAACTGGCTAATAACACCCTTATCCTTATCCCTAGAATATTTCTGAAATTTAATTTATCTATTCTTTACTTATTTTCTTTTCTTTTATTTTATTCTATTTTTTAAATCCTCTTAACAAACACTAGCCCCACATTGGGCGCCACTTTATGTAACCCGTGTCCTTTGGTTACAATTTTGGGTGGTGGTGCGTGCTTGTTAAGTATCTTTTGTTTAAACTACTCAACCAAATTTCATAACAGACTGGAGTCCACAAACGAGAGTAAAAAAAACAAAGCGTTTATTTGAATAATAGGAACTAACTAAGCCAGAATAATAAAGGAGAACAAAAAGAAACAAAACTTTCCCAGATCAGCCCAAAATATTTCCTTTCCAACAGTATGGCCTATCCATACCCAACCCAACCACATGGAAATATAAAAAAACACAGCTGAGATCCAGAGAAGTTTTTAGAGTTTTACAGAATTTTAGAGTGATTTTTTAGAGTTTTTAATCTTTATGAGTCTCAAGAGCCTTTTGGAGTTAAATAAGAACCACAGTAATAACCACCAGAACAAAACCAAGGGTCTCAAGCCAAAAGAAAAAATCGTCTGAAAAAAAACACAAAACATAGTGATTTTTCTGTCTGATCTCTCCACAATTTCTTCAAATAAATCAATGGCTACACATCATCCTGAAAGGACAACTATGGGCTGAAAAGAAAAGTTCAACTACAAACCATAAGATCTTAAACGTATTAAAAATACACTTGCAAATCAACAGGCACATGTTACAAAAAAAATGAAAACAATGTGAAATAAATATATGCTATAATTGATTGACTCTCCCTATTCCTCTGCTTTTACAGTAGGGAAACCAGTCAATGAGTCGCATGTCACCATGCCACATGGAAATTTTCCCTTTGTCCCTGGCCACATGTTCCACAACCCTGCCATTTTGCCAAACCGCATGGTCATGAATTGCTTTGTCATCCTGTGCTATCTTTTGTCTGTACAAGATTTTGCCCATGAGGAAAATCAAACAAAGTATACACCGAATGCTACTGAGCATTTCCTGCTCAATACCTATTATTGACACTCTGTCACATCTCCATGTCACAGTGTACCAAACAAATTTTGATACGAGGTGTGTTTCCCCACAACACCTCATATCACCCCATTTTGGTCGCTCCTGCGCCCTTCCAATATTAATTTCCCAAAGGTCATAATTTCCAAACAGATATCTCACTTCTCCATTTACTCCTCTGTTATTTACCAGCACATTTATATTGTTTTCCACAAGAATTATACAAAACAATGATATACAAACCCATCATATCTTTGAGAGCATCTTGCCCAAATTCAGAATCAAATCAAATATACATGGATAAAGTCAGCACAAGTCTTACCAATACAACACACAATAAAAAATCTCACATTCTGAGTAAACCATATTTCAGAAACATCAAACCAAAATCCTTTCCAAACCATTTGCCTCTGCTATAAACTATTTCATACAAGTGTCCACAGGTGAAAGGTAGGTTGCATGAAGGTTTGCCACATTCTAGTCACAAAGGGCCTATCAGTCTTTGTTCAGTCTACCTAGAAACATGTGGCCAACCATGTGGCCCAAAACCAGGTGCAAATTTCATTTCTTTTCCAACTCTTTTCTTCTTTGAGAAAAACTGTTTAGGACTGATAATTTTAGTTACTTATTTCTCTTTTCGTTTTTTTTTCTCTCTCTATACCATACTGAGACCTGCAATATAAAACAAGTGTAGAAAATTCAGTTCAAAACAAGACAGTCACCCACCTCTGCTGGTAGTGGCAGAGAGAGCAGCAGCCCAAGAGCCCTCTCAGCTTGTCCTGGTTGTAGCTGGGCCTCTGTGTCTAAGTAAAAGGTTGGCTAGATGTGGTAGCTCTTTTTTATAATGGTAGAGCCACATGGTCACCCAAACAGGAAGTCACATGGGCACCTACCCGGGAGATAATCATTTTCTTTGTTCTCATTTGAGATTACTACTTCAAAACATTCCTTTCCATTTAAATGAGTACTCCTTAATTTATACCACTAATAAAGACTTCCTAGAACGTTATAATAAGAGAAATCCCTGATACATTTATTTTTATTTATTTTTGTTTGTTTGTTGTTTGTTTATTTTCTGCGGGACTACTACTTCCTGTTTAGTAAAAATTTGCCTCCGAAACTATACGCACAGCATCTGTGCAATTTTCGACTTTTTTTTTTTTGTTTACACTAATGTGTTGGCAGAACAACCTGGCTGTAATCTACCACGGAAATTCCTTATTTTATGTGGGGGGTTATCCCCTTGTTCCTGTAACCCTTTGAGTGTGATCATGACCTTTTCCAGCTCATGTCCCTCTTTGGGGGGTTTCTCTGTTGTGACCTGATGCCCCAAATTTAGTCTTTCCACTGCCTTCCTCGTTCTCGTGGAACGCCTTGGCAGGGGTTTTGGCTTTTTTTTTCCTCCTCCTCTACATCTCTTTTGTCGGATTTCCCTTCTTCCTCGCCATTGTCCTCCGACATGTTTTGCCCTTCCTGCACATCATGTTTTTCTTGGATTTTATCTTCCAAGATCTCTGGCTCCTGCGAAGGATTTTCTCTTTGGGCCTCTGCGTCCCCTGATGACTCATTCAACTCCCCTTGAGGTTGACTTCCTCTCCTCCATCTCGTGCCAGATCATCACCCAAATGAGAAATATCCTCAGCTGTCAGATCCTGTTCTTCAGCAACTTCTGTACCTTTTGTTTCTGCTGTGGAACAAAGCTTGGTGCTGTTGGCCTCAATGCCCTCGGGCCAGCGGTCACACTATTTCCACAGAAGGGAATTCCTCCTGGGCCTCCTCATGATCCGACTCATGATAATCAGTGACCTGATTTGGAGTGTTCCTCTTCCTTTCCTCTGATGGAGAAAACTCCAACTTCTTATCAGCCAGCGGCTTCTGTTCCACTTCTAGAAATCCTACTGGTAACAGTAAGTTACGATGCAAGGTGCGCAAAACGCCATCGCCCTTCTCCTTTCGAACAGTGTATACAGGTAGGCCATCTCTTTTAGACACCACTGTGTACACATCAGGCTCCCATCGGTCGTCGACCTTTGAGTGAATTTTTGCCCCAACTCTTTCACTAAACATCTGTCACCTGGTTCTAGTTCTGCAGCGTGTGCTCTTGCGTCATAGCGTACTTTGTTCTTGTGAGCAGAATGTCCATAGCAGCTTTTGCCAGATCATAAGCTGCAGCCATACTCCCTTTTAGTGATTTGATGTACTGTGTTGTACTGCACTTATGATTTTTCCCAGATCTATCCCGAAAGCTAAATCCACAGGCAACCTGGGTTGGCGTCCAAAAAATAGGTGGTACGGGCTGAAGCCTGTACTCTCATGTATCCGTGCATTGTATGCATGCACCACTTGTCGCAAGTATTTCCTCCATCCTGCTTCTGAAAATCCTCGAGGCTTCTTAACATTCCAATCAAGGTTCTGTTCCAGCGCTCTACTGGATTTCCCGACGGATGGTATGGGGTTGTGCGACACTTATCTATCCCTGCCAGTTCACAAATGTCCTTCATGAGTTTGGACTCAAAATCTCTTCCTTGATCTGTCAGTATTCGTGCAGGAAATCCATACACAAGGAAGAAATTGTTCCAGAGTGCTCGGGCAACTTCTTTTGCTGTTTGGTTCTTTGTCAGAATTGCTTGGGAGAATTTTGTAAAATGGTGGTCCATTACCACTAAAATATCTTGTTTTTCTGACCCCGGACTTCTATAGTCAGAAAATCCACTGACAACAGTTCCAGTGGATAGCTAGTCTCTATTGACTGCATTGGCGCTCTCTGTGCATGCGCTCCCTTTCTGATACAACGTTCACAGCGTTTTATTTTCCTTTCTATGTCCCTAGCCATGAATGGCCAGAAAAATCGTTTCCCTGGCCTGCCGCAGGGCATCATCGCAGTGTGTGTGGTACAGATCTTCATGTACTCCCTTCATAGCTTCTCTGCGGTGAGATGGTGGTACAACCAACTGGTGACTTATGGTGCCTTGATCTAAAGATTTCCTGTACAAAACCCTATCAATCATTTCTAGTCTGGCTTGTTCCCTAACAAATACTTTAAATTCTGGAGGACATGGGTTCATCTGACTACTGTCCAACTGTTTCCCTTCTTCTATGGTTCTAATTACCACACTCAGTGTACTGTCAGCCAACTTCATCAGCAAAAGGTACCCTGTCTGCTGAAAGATGTTCAGTAGAAAGTATTCGG